>SJXQ01004285.1:591545-602835 GCA_006408695.1 Aepyceros melampus | reverse complement strand
GTTGGCCATCAGGATCTGCCTTGCCCTCTGACCTGGGTCCTCAAGCCCCTGAGGATCCAGGTTGGCTCAGCTTCCAGAGACCATCTGGGAAATGAGAAGGGCTCTGGTTTTTGATGCTGTCATTTCTCGATGTCATTACCAGGAGCAAGGAGGCACCAAGGCCAAAGGCGTGCCCCCAGGGAGTCTCAGAAAAGCCTGCAGGTAAGGATGGGCTCCTTGAAGCCCAGAGCTGAAGCCCTAGGCTCAGGAGCCCAGGGGCAGTAGGGCAAGGGCTGGGGGTGGCACCGAGCTAGATGCCAGGGAGATTCCTGGGCTTCCTGCTCCAACTCATCTTTGGGGACTGAGGGAATGGCCCACAGAACAGGTAGGGCACCCATGCCTGAGGACATGGGCACGCAGCAGGTAGAGCCATTCCGATGAACTGGGGTGGCCGCCTTCCCCTGTGCAGCCACGGGGCCTGGGGGCCCAGAGCAGGCTCCCTGGAGTACACAGCTCAGGTGGCACCAGATCCAGAGAGCCGTGACTAGTTTCCCAGGAGCACAGGGAGAGACTCAAGGTTCACAGGGGGCGTTCTGGGGCTTTGTGTTCTGTTCTGAAAGTGCCCAGGTGGGCTTATGGCTGCCAGACTATGCATACATCTACACCTGCTCCTGGCCCACTTGCTCCTCTGAGTGCACGTGCTGCTTTCACTTCATGATCATTTGTAAACCAGGACCCAACTCCCTGCCGACCCAAGCCACTCCTGCTTTGCCCAGGGAGGGTCTAGACTGGGGTGGCTGCTGTTGGGCTTGGCCCCTGGCTGCCCTGCTGGTCTCCAGCCTGTCTTCTGGCACATGCAGGGCCAGGAGAAGGGCAGAAGAGCTGTGTCTTAGCCTGGAAGAGGCTGAGCTTGAAGGAGACATACAGGGGCAGTTTAGGCTGAAGGGATGGGTGTCAGGCGGAGGGCTAGAACTGGTGCCAGAAGGGGTGGGTGTTGGCATCTGTTGTCCTGGCCAGGGTCTGTGAGGGTGGGCAGCCCACTAATTCAAGTGCCAATAGCTCTCCCCTATCCCTGCCAACTTGACGCACTCTGCCCTGCCAGCCTCTTCACCCAGAGGCCCAGCCTCAAAAGGCATCTCTACCTTGGGGAGCAGCTCTGCCTCATCCCTGACTCTGGCCCCTGACCGGCCATGCCCCTCGGTGTGAGCTAAATCCCAGAAGGCCACACGGCTCCACCCACAGCCTCCAGTCCTCCACCTGCCAGCTCACCCCCAGGCCCCCAGGTTTCCTAAGAACTCTGGGATCTTTGCCGAGAGATATGAAGAATCTTTGAAGGCCTTTCTTGCCATTTATGCTGCCTTTCAAGAAGGAGCTGCTTGTCATGATTTGACAGCCTGGCACAGAAACCCAGGGAAGCCTCAGGTCTTAGCACTCCCTCTGTTCTCTGCTCTGGTGTCTCTCCTTTCATTCATGATGAGAAGGGAGCTCTCTTCCAGGCCTGGGCTCCTAGGAGAAGCAAAGGGGACAAGTGAGCAAGGCATTTACCTGTTTGGAGCTTGCAGGGTACTGCCCCACTTCTGCTTAACCTCTGCTCTTGAAGCCCATTGTTAGGACATTGCAGTAGGAAACAGGACCATTCCAGGGTGGGGGGCTTCTGGGTACAGAGGACCTTCTGGGGTAAAGTGGGCTGCTGGGTGCCACTCACATGCTTATGGTCTCTACTCAAAGGCCTGCTGGGCAAGCAACTTCTGGCATGTTCCACAGGCACCTCCAAGGGGACTCCTGCAGGCGCGAAGGCCTGTCCCAGATGCTGATCTCCAGTCCTCTCCAGATGTCCACATTGGCACATCTTTCTTCTCACCTCTGCTTCCACTGTCCACCCAGTCCTGGGACTGAAAAAATACCTGCTCATCACAGCCGAGGGTGTACAGGGAGCCCCACCTCACCCCACCCTTCCTAGCAGGCGCTGGGCCATCTGCCCACTCACCCCAGGCTCTGGGATATTGTGGCTTTGGAACCAGCACCTCTGTACCTGCGGCTTCTGACTCCCTTGTGCTGGCAGTGCCCTCCTGCCTCAGGTCTGTGTCCTGCGACGATGCAGGCACTTGTTTGATCCAATTGGGGGACTGAGTGTGAGGATCCATGTGGAGTCCATGCCGGCGGGGGCACAGTCATTTCCCAGTGAATGAAGAATGAGGGGTGTACAGCACCAGCCGGGCTCCACACTGAGGCATTAGTGGTCAGAGGCAGGGACAGCCTGGGATCAACCAGGGATCAAACCCACAGCCCCTGCATTGGAATGCAGAGTCTTAACCACTGAACTGCCAGGGACGTCGCCTTTCATTTTCTTGATTGTGTCCTTTGAGTGAAGGTTTTAAAATTTGATGAAGTTCAGTCTATCTATTTTTCATTTGTTGCTTGTGCTTTGGTGTCATAACAATGAAACCATTGCCTAATCTGATGTCACAAAAATTTCCTCCAAGAGTTTTGTAGTTTCAGCGCTTTCATTTAGATCTTTGACCCATTTTGAGGTAACTTTTGCACACGGATATTTTGGTCTTTGTAATTCCATATGAATTTTAGAACCAGCTTGTCCATTTCTGCCCCCCAAAAAAGGCAGTTAGAATTATGATAGTGATCGCACTGATCAATTTGGAGAGCACTGCTGTCTTAATAGTATTACCTCTTCCAATCACTTAACTCAGGATCTTTTCACTTATTTATATCTTCTTTAATTACTTTTAACAATGTTTCGTGATTTTCCTTGAACATATCTTGTGTTTCCTGTGGTAAAATTTATTACTAAGTATTTTATTGTTTTTGATGCTACTGTTTTATTTTTGAATTGCCCATTGAAAGTGTATAAAAATACAACTATTTTTGTATCATATCTGGCAACTTTGCTATACTCATTTATTAGCACTAATGTGTGTGTGCGTATGTATGTATGTATGTGTGTGCTCCTTAAGGGTTTTATATATAAGATCATGTTTTATGCGAACAGAGAAAGTTTTATTTCTTCCTTTCCCATCTGAATCTATCTGTTACAGAGGTAGAGAGACGGGTGCCTGATCTTGGGGGAGAAAGTTTCAATTTTCACCACAGAGTATGATGTTAGCTGTGGGTTTTTCAACCTTTATCAGCTTGAGAAAGTTCCTTCTATTCCTAGTTTCTCTGTGTGTTTATCATGAAAGGGTGTTGGATTTATCAAATGTTTTTTCTGCACCTTTGAAATGATCATTTTCCTTCATCTGTTAATGTGATGTATTAGATTGATTGACTTTAATATTTTGAGCCACTCTTGCATTTTATCTTGGAATAAATCCCTCTTGATCATAGTGTATAATCCTTTTACTATGCTGCTGAATTTGATTTGCTAGTATTTTGTTGAGGGCTTTTACATCTATATTCATAAGGGATACTGGTCTGTAGTTTTCTTATCTTGTGATGTCTTTGTCTGGCTTTGATATGAGGGTAATACTGGCTTCATAGAATAGTTAGGAAGTGTTCCCTCCTCTTTTCTTCTTTGGAAGAGTCTGAGAAGGATTGGTGTTGATTCTTGTTAAACCTTTGGTAAAATCACAGTGAAGCCATCTGGCCCTGTGCTTGTCTTTGTTGGGAAGATTTTGATTACTGATTCAATCTCTTTGTTATTGGTCTGTGAAAATTTTCTGTTCTTGAATCACTTGATAGTTTGTGTGTTTCTAGGAATTTGTCCATTTCATCCAGCTTGTCTAGTGTGTTGGTGGCATACAATTGTTTGTGTAATTTTCTATTTCTATAAAGTTGGTAGTAGTATTTCCACTTTGTTTACTGATTTTAGCAGTTTGGGTCAGTCTGGTGAGTGGTTTTTCTAAGGAGTGCTCTCCTCACCCTCACAATGCCTCTGTAGTGCCCCTGGCTTGAGTGAGGAGTGGGAGGGCAGGGTCCCCTGCAAGATTCAGACAGTCAGGACTCAACCTAGCTCTGCTTTCAAGGGCTTCCATCTCTTCCCACAAGCCCAAAGACTATAAATCCCACCCCATCAGAATCTAATTATGGCCCCACCTAAATCCTGGCCTGACCTCAGAGGTTCCAGGTGAAGCAGTTGAAGGATAGCAGAGATTGGGGGGCTGAGTGGGGGCTTAAGCCTGTCGTGGAAGGCTTAGGGGTGGAGGTGGGGGTGGGGTGGGCATCTGAACTTGAAAGGAGCTGGCTTCAGCTACAGCCTGGAGGAGGAGAGTCTGTAGCAGTGCTCGGACCTATTGGCCCCTTGGTCCTGCTTCCTGGCCACACCAAGGCCATATCAAAGATGAGAGGAAGAGAGAGAACATATCAGCAGCTTGCTAGGATCCCTGGCTTATGCCAGGGTGGTGGGTGTGGATATAGCCCTGAGCATCTCGGAGGGGTAGGCCAAGCTGGGAGTTCATGTGGAGGGGTTGGAAAGATGGGGGTGGCACTGAAGCAGCTGAAGGGGGCCAACATGGAGCCTGAGGGCCTGCTGACTGGGGTCATTCATGGGAGAGCAGGAAAGCAGTGGGAATGCGGCGGGGGCTTGGGGGTGGCATGTCCTGCCTGCCTCTCCCCCTGCCCCCAGGGGCTCTGCCCTGCAGAAGGCTGCACAGGAGCCTTAAGTGCAGTGGCGTCTGGGCTCCTTCCCACAGAGCCTTAAAAATAGGGCCGAGATGATATCCATCTTCACAGACCACAGCCTGCCCCAGAACCAAGAATAAGTCTCGAAACACTCAATAATTCAAATCAGATCCAAATAGATCTTCCTGTTAGCCCGGCAGCCTCTGTGCCTCTTTCCCAGGTCCCCAGGTGCTGAGCCTGGAGGCTACCACAAGTTGGTGGACAGGCCTGGCCATTTCAGGTCACATCCGGGGCCCTCATGGCACCTGCCTCCAGGACCCTAGTCTGCTCACCCTCCCTACTTTTGGAGGAGTCAGGAACAGAGGACACCCAGGTCTGGGAGTTGTTTATGATCGGGTCAGGGCCAGGCCACAGGGAGGAGGCCCAGCCATGTTCCTAGCTGCCGCAAGGATCCCTCCCCTATGCCTTTACTTTCTGATCACAGGTATTGACCTGTTTGAGCTTGTGTCTGAGCCAGGCTCCTTCTCCCCTTTGATCACATCTCCTCCCCACTCGTAGGTCTCAACCCTCCAGGGCTCAAGGGTCAGTCTGGGCTGCAGGGGAGCCAATCCCCAAACTTAGACCCCAGTCACAGGTACACACACAGCCCTTGGGGTCTGCTTTCCTCCCCTAGAAGGGTTCCCTAAGGGGCTTCACCTGGGGCTCTGTGGTCTGATGGGAACACCTGGGGACAAGGAAGCAGGGCCCTGGGTTCCAGCCTAAGGCCTCTATACTTGCTGGGTCGGGGGAGGTGGAGGGTTCTCATCAGCCTGGCCCACCCGCTGCAGGTTTGGCCCAGCCCCAGTAGTCCCTGTTGCACTGCCCTGGCGAGGCTGTGCATGGAGTTTTACCAAATTATTAATTAAAGGCACAGGCATGCGGCAGCGCTGACATCCAAATGAATAGTACACTGGGTAATTAGGAGAGGTGTCATGGAAATGATGGAGCACAGCCCACTATCCCCATTTCACCTCCCTGGGAAACAGGAGCAACTTCTGGGTTTCTTACCATGATGGGCAGCACTGGGGGCAGTGTAGGGAATGCAGGCTGGAAGGGCCAGGGGCACAGTTGTTGCTTGTGAACAGGGCTGGGCGCCCCTCAATCTGATTCCTCTCCACCCAACCAGCAGAAGACTGGGAAGGGGGCAGGGAAGGTGGGAGGCAGGCTAGTGGAGGAAGAGTGTAGTCCCAAGACAGACAGGTAAGCCAACCTGGATTAACTGAGAGAGAGACTGTGGAGGCGGCTGGAGGCTCATGGTGGAGCCGGGGAAGACTGCAGCGCATGGGGAGGGGGTCGGGGGTTCTTTCCAGGAAGAAGAGACAGCTCCCTAGGCCCTTTCTTAGGGCCACAGGTGCCCAGTGGGGAGCTGGGAGTGGAGAGCAGGCTGGAGTATTTTTGTCTTTTAGTTACTTAAATTGCACTAGTGTTTTGGTGTTTTGTTGTGTGTATTTTTTTTAAACCAGGGTTTTAAATATGCATAGTTTAAATAGTCAAACAGTAATGAAAATCCAGTAGATCCTAACCCACCCACTCCTCTCCTTTTTGACGTCTGCTCAAATGCAAAGTTTTGTTATTTCAGTTTTTAGGTTTTTTTTCTTTTTCCTTTTTTTTTTTTTTTTGGTGTGGGGATTGTTTTTTTTTCATATTTACTTCTAAATTCCATGCTAATGTTGCCTTTCTTTTTTTTTTTTTTTTCTCTTCCTTCTTTTTTCCCCTAGAGTTAGAAATTATCCATTGATTTCCTGCTATGGGAATTGAGAGTTTGTTTCCTCTCACATAGCCCCCCACACACTTTCCTTCCATCTTCTCATTTTCACTGAATCAGAATTCAATGTCTGCATTATTCTTTCTTGGCACATACTATTCATAGCTGAGTAATGTAATGTAGTTACATCTCCATTTTTGTACAACCTCTTGTTTTTCCTGCACTTGATAATTTCCTTATGTTTTTGGCTTGGTTATTTTCTGTGTATCCATTAGTTATTCTCAAACTCTGCAATAGAAATATAAATCCTTTTTTGGTACATTAAAAGCATCAGGCCATCTTGAATTTATTTTTTTTCTTGGAGCCTGTGGCAGCCAGCTTCCAAGATGGCCTCTTGGGGCCGATATAACCCCCTGGCCACATTGCACTAGGTCCATCTGTGTGACCTGTATGAAGGTGCAGAGGTGAAGGTGTGTCACTTCCGATGCTAGGCCTAAAACACACTGGGACTTCTTTCTTGATGGTGTCCCCACCCTCCCTCTTCCCGCTCATCATTCACTTTGAGAGGTGAGCCGCCGTGTTATAAACTGCTCTGTGAAGTCCACATGGCAGAGAACTGATCCCACCTGCCAGTCACCATATAAAGGTGCAATCTTGGAAGTACACCCCCCAGCCCTTATCAAGCCTTCAGGTGCCCCCAACACTGGCCATCATCTTGACTACAACTTCATAAGAGTCGCTGAGCCAGAACCAGCTAGCCCATCTGCTTCCAGGTTCCTAGCCCTCAGGAACCATGAGAGGATATACCTTTGTTCTGAGTAACATTTCAGTCCGCCAAAGCGTAACTAGCATTGTGTCATCCTTCTGTACCCACTGGACTCAGTTGCCTCGTATACCCGATGCACATCCAGCACCAGGCACCTTTCTCACCCTCATCTCACTCCTGTGCTGGCTCCTTTGTTATAATGGATGCATTATCTGATTTCTTCTTCAGAACCACAACTCCACCCTAATACCACCCCAGAAACTGGCAAGACCAGGAAAGGGGGATTTTTAAGTACCCAGAAGAGTCTTTGTTTCAAGACACAGGACACTGTGACATCTTTCAGGAGTCTGTCCACAGCCTCAAGATGAACCTCATCGTCCTGTGTCTCCTAGGTGGGTGGGAGATCTTTGTTTCCTCCTCTGGGCCTTCAGTGTTGTGTTGGGGGAAGCCACTGCTGTCCACGGTGCTGAACTCAATGCCATCATGGCAGCCTGGGCTGCCAGCCCAAGATGGTGGATGGCCTCTACTCTAGCTTTCCTCCTCTTCCACTGGGATCCCCTCTGTCCAGGCCTTGCCTTTCTGCATTGGGCTGTCTTCCTGCCCAGGACTTCTCACTCTTGTGAGCAGACCTCACCCGGGCTCTGCAGACAAGCTTGAATCCTGAAATAAGGGCCTGTAGGTGTTTGAGCTGAGAGCTCTTTGGATTACATGTGACAAAACCCAACTTAAACCACCTTAAGCTAATAATAGGGGCTTGTTAGTTCACTCCAGGGCAGAGCTGCCTATGTGTGGCCTGGCTGCAACACACATCTGCCCTGTCCCTTTGACCCAGGGGGCCTCCCCTCTGGATGCTGGATAGCTGGCAGCAGCCCAGGCTTTCTTTCTCCCCTGTAGTGTTCCCGGGTGAAGTGTGTCCCTCTGTCCCAAAGGCTCCACTTAAAAGCCCCAGGCCTAGGTTCTGGATGGACTGTGATCATTGCTTAATTTGATCACTGTGGCTGGAAGGGAGAGGGGACCAGGAGTCCAACCTGGAGCCAGGGAGTGGAGTCAGCCATAGCCCACCTCATGGAGGGGCATTCCTCTGTGGACAGTGAGAGCACTGTCATCAGAAGAAGCGCACCTGGTTGGGGTAACCGAGGGAAGGGGATGCCAGGCTCTCTCAGGACATTCCGTTCCTAAACCCCTCAGAAAGCACCATCTCTTCCTAGCAGCACCCCATCTTGTCTCTGGGTAATTCTCTTCCCATGCCAGGAGGGAATAGCATGATTAAGGCTTCATTATTAACTTGCCAATCTTGTTTCTGGGGCACAGACGTTAACAGCTTAGGGGACCCAGTTGGCATATAACGAGGTCTCCATGACAAATTACTTGGGTATCAATTAACTATCTAGGGAAATGTCAAGCAGAATCCGTCATGCTGGCGGCGAGGGACAGCCAGTTAACTCAGAGCAGTTAATCCGATCCAGCCACGCAATCACCTGCCTCAGCCTCCAGCAGGGCTGGGAATGAGAAAAAGGGTCTGGGGTGTGGGGCGGGCCAGGCCTGGCCTCCATCTCCCCGGGACACACTTCTGTAGTCATGCCGGTGCACTCAGAGCATGGCTCTCACCTTGCAGCCTGACTCTGTCCGTTCCTTCATTCATTCCACAGCCACTTGCTGGGTCGGGCCTCAATTAGTCACTGCTGGTCAGGGGGTGGGACAGTGCTGGGAAAGGACAAATGTGCAGGTGCCCATGACTTGTGTGGCCTCTGCAGGATCCGAGATGCATGATAAGAGCATCCTCAGGGAAGGGTAAACTCTACAGGGGTTAGGGCAGGGCAGGGAGACAAAGGAGAAGTGACCAGGCCCTGGGTGGCAGGCACCCAGGGCAGTGCGGACACAGAACAGCACCCTGGGCCAAGTGCCCGGAGCCTCTGGCAATGTACTGGCAAACCTGAGCAGAATTCAGCTGCCTGACTCTGGAGCCGTAAAACTTAGAGACAGTTGCTTAAAACTTTTCTAAGCCTGTTTTCTTACCTGTGAAGTGAAGTCACTCAGTCGTGTCCAACTCTTTGCCATCCCATGAACTGTAGCCTATCAGGCTCCTCTGTCCGTGGGATTTTCCAGGCAAGAATGCTGGAGTGGGTTGCCATTTCCTCTCCAGAGGATCTTCCCCACCCAGGAATCGAACCCGGGTCTCCCGCACTGCAGGCAGACGCTTTACCATCTGAGCCACCAGGGAAGAGATCTTACCTGTAAAATGGGGCTAATAATCCCAGTTCCCAGGAGTTTTGTGAGAGTGAAAGGGGCCCTGGGTAGATGTGCCTGGCCCAGCACAGGTGCTGAGTTTAGGTCTCCATCCTCCTCCCTGCAGGTGAAGCCTGGGTTCCCCGCTCTCTAGTGGGAGGCTCAGATGGAGCACGTGCTGGGGAGAGGCACAAGTTGAGGCATTTGGCCCAGGAGGAGGGTATTCTGGAGGAGGTGGTGTGAGCTGGCCAGTGGGCCCACAGGCAGAGACAAGGCTGAGAGGCAGGGCTCATGGACTCTGGATACCCCCACATGGTCACACTCTGCCTTTTGGGTTTTGCTTGTTTTCAGGAAAGCATAGTGGTCACCTAGAGATGTGTCCCCCTGGTGAGGACCAGGGACCATGCTCCGATCCTACCCTCTTCCCATGCCTCTGCCCATGCCATCCCCCCACCTGCCTCACCCCTCTGGTAGTGGTGACCCACTCCATGGTAGCCCCTACCCCATGTCTGCTCAGCTGGTGATTGGCAGCTGCCATTTCCCAGCCCCCCAGCCATGGAGCCTCATGCTTATTCATGACACTGACATATGGCACCTCCATGGGGGGGGGCACAGGGAGATCGGAGCAAGCTGCCAATTGTGAGAGTGCAGCGTGTCCCCATTCGAGCCCTGCTGAAGCAAAACAAACGCAAGATGTGAGGGGAGCAGAGGCGGCCCGGGGGCGTGCGTGTGTGCCAGTGCTTGTGCTTGCCTGCACTGTGTGGGTGCTGGGAGGAGGGGAGAAAAGCAAAGGGTGAGGGTGGGGGAGAGAGGGATGCTGCAGGGCTTGTCGTGGCTTCTGGGGTCTCAGTTAATGGGGTCCTCGGAGGCCAAGCTCTCCATCCCTCTGCCCTGACACCAGCCTAAGACAGTTTCACCTCTCTCCCCGTCACGCTCACACGGGACACTGGGCACGAGCCCATGAACAAGATAAGGGCTTGGCAGCTAGCAGCCCCATGTGCAGATCCTTGAAATGTTCTAATTCTTTCCAGAATCAGAAAAATCTAGCTAATGTCAAGTCAGAGTCCATAGGGCTCCAGACTTGGCCAATTTCTTTGCCTGTTTTTGCTGAGGGTGGAAGAGTGTGTGTACCGCGTCACCTCAGTGGATGGGGCACTGCAGCCCTCCAGCGTTTCCCTCCCCCAGGCTGGGCTGGGGAGGGCAAAACAGAGGTAAAGACCAAGCTCTTGGGGTCCTCAGCCAGCCCTTCCCCACTGGATCCAGGGCTGGAAGCTGCTGCCATGGAAACAAGGCTCTTTGCCAACTGGCCACATGCATCCTGGAAACAGTAGGTGAGTCCAGGGACCAGTGGATCCAGGAACTGTGAGCACCCCCCAGGAAGCCCAGCTCTAGGGTCCCTTGACCCTGCTCTGCCACTTGCCCCTGTTGGTTGTAAAAACTCAGGAGAGAGAAAGAACTTTGCTGAGGGAGCTGGGGCCGAGAAGGCCAGGGGGCCCAGAAGACTCGGCCAAGACCGAGTGAGGAGCCCCATGAGGCCCAGGTGAGGGTCCTGCATGTGGGCAGGAGCTGGGTGCTTTGAAGCCTCTCCCCTAAGCCTTCATACATGCTTTGTGCAGTGACTGGCCCTATAGGGTCTGTCCGTGGGGCCCACCAACCTCCTCACTTTGGGGCCTCCCCAGGGAGTCAGGGAGCTGTAGAAACCTATCTCCCAAGGGAGCAGCCTGCTGGAGAGCTGCTTATCCAGCAACTCTCTCCAGGGCCACTCTGATTCCAGGTTCAGACATTTTGGTTCTCAGCTGGTGAGCTGTCTGGATGGCCTGGCCTCGCCTGGGGTGAGGGCCCCTGCCCGAGCCTAGAGTCACGTGAGCCCCGCACCGGGCTGGCGTGCTCTCGTCCGGCAGGCGCTGGGCCACACTTCAGGCACCGCTGTGCATAGAGGCATCTGCTGCTCACTGTCTGGGGCAGATGGGCTGCCAGTGAGCTAAGGGTGTGGGGGGGAAGGG
>SJXQ01004285.1:562195-591150 GCA_006408695.1 Aepyceros melampus | reverse complement strand
CTCAGGGATTCCCCTGTTATCACTGGGGGCGTTGGGCAGGGGCCTGAGGGAATGAGTCTGGATCATCTTCAGGGTGCCTTCCAGTTCCTAAACCCTGAGCTTCAGCAGGCTGGGGGCATCCTGCCATCTGAGGGGCCTCCTGTGAGGATAGGAGGATGCCAACGCCGTCTGCTGTGGCTCCCAGAGAGGTTTTAGAAGTGCTGCATGCCAGACGCGGCCACTCTGCAGAGTGGGACTCGGTGCCCGCTTCTGCAGCCCCTCCTGGCCGTAGCAGGAACCATGCAGCGTGGGTCCTGGCGGGTGATAGGGGCAGCCTACGGGACCCTGGACCCCCAGGGCCACTGGGACCCATGAAGGGGCGGTGTGAAAAATCAACAAAGAAACAGCCCAAGACCACCAACAGCCTGAGAAACACACTCATCGGGTACTGGAAGGGCAGGGGCAGGAGTCAGGGAGGCCCATTAGGCAAACCCTAGAATCCTGCTTTGGAAAACCTTAGGGCTTCTCATTCATAGTGATGGTGAGCAGAGTCACTGGGCACACTCAGCACCCCCTTGGGTGTCAGACGCCACCTTGACCACTTGGCCCCATGGCCTTCAGTAATTGGCCCAGGAGTAGGAGAGGCAGTCATTACCCCACTGGACAGAAGGGGAGACTGAGGCTTAGAGAGATGATATGGCTGGTGGAGGCCTGGGGGCTGGGTGCTGGCTGAGCTGGGAATGGAGCTGGAGGCCAGCTGGCTGGACAGTCCTAATGGTCAGCTCAAATGCCTGGGCATCCCACGGGATGGGGAGGGTAGATGCCTCGACCCTCCTCACTCCAGGAGCCCGGGGGAGGGTGCCAGGTGGGCCTGGTGTCCCCTCCTCCTCCCTCTATCCCTAGGAGGCCCCCGCCCCACCCCTGCAGCCGCCTCCATCCGACCGGCTGGAGTGACTCAGCTCAGCTGTTCCTCAGCCGCTCTGCTTGCTGGTGGTTGCCTTTCTTTTTCTTTCCCAACGTGTGACATTGCTACTGTGCTGTGAACAGTGACTGCCTCTGCCCAGGAGCGCCCATGGTGGTCCCCTTGAGACGGCCGAGGTGGCCAGATGGCCAGGCCTCACCCTCAGACCCTGGTCATGGGCAAAGAGACTGTCACCTCCAGAGCAGGCACAGTCCTCACCTTAGTTCCACCTGACTTGGGCACAGTGCCGGGGGACACCTGTCCAAAGTCACCCTCCGCAGCTGCCTCACGACTCAAGGACCTGTGTCCTTGAAGTAGGTGGGGCATTAAGAGGCCAGAAACCCTTCTAGAGAGGGTAACCCAGGAGGGGCATTTCAAGAAATGGGTAAGAAATGGAAAGATGTGTCCTGGAGAAGACTAGGGCAGGGCATTGCCCTTTGCCAAGGCCAGGGTTGGAGGGGCAAGTTACAGTGTAGGAAGCTTCTCTGATACTTGGGACTGTCAGTGGAATTCGCTGTTTTGTTAGGTGGTGAGCTCACTGTTCCTAGAAGGATTCAAGCCCTGACATGGACAAGATTCTTAATGGGATTGAGCCCCGTGTGGTAGAGTTGGTAGGAATAGCATTAGAATTTAGAGTTGGACATTTGGGGTGGGAATCTCAGGTTTATGTAAACTCAGGCAAGTCATTAGGCCTCTGACAGCCTCAGTCTTCCCTTCTGGAAAATGGGGTTACTATCTCCTTCGCAGGCAATAGTAAGGATCTAAAAAGATAATGTAGGACAAAGGGCCATGTAAACTGTGGAATGCACACAGGTGTTTTTATATTCTAGTTCTGACCCATGCATCTTAAAGGCTCTCCCATCTCTGACAGCATTTTCTGCCAAGGGTGGGAATGAGCCCCATCAGAAGAAATGGCCCAAACTCCAACAGGGAGGATTTGGGGAGGGGGAAAGGATGGCTCTGGGAAGTGGGAAGTCAAGAAATGAGATGGGGGACCCACCCTTTCCCTTGAAGGCAGGGCATCTTCTCCTACCTCCTGGACTTGGGGATCTTGGGGGTCTGGGGCACAGGGGCACCTGGGAGCCCTCAAGAAGATGGGCTGCTATGGTGCCTAGCCTTGGAGAAAAGACAATGTTGGTGACACCAGAAGTAGTAGAAAGCTCTGGGCAGCCACAGCTGACTTGAGGTTTTGGAGCCAAAAGGAGATTTGATGGTCCAGTGAATGCTGGACTAGGACAGCTGGTTTCTCCTGTCTGAATGTTCCTTCTGCCTCACCTCTCCCCCTCCTCCCTTGCCCCCTTCTCAGTGCTCATTTCTCATGCCTCTTGGAGTGGATTAGGTGGGGCCCCCAAAAGATGGAATCTTGGAGCCTCAGACTGTGACCATATCTAGAATAAGAGTCTGCAGATATAACCAAGTTCAGGATCTCAAGATGAGATCATCCTGGATTAGAGTAGGTCCTAAATCCAATGTCAGGTGTCAGAAGAGAAAAGCAGAGGGAGATCTGAGACTCAGAGATGACTCTGAACTTGGAGGCAGAGACAGGAGTGGTGCACCCACCAGCCAAGGAACACCAAAGGTTTCCAGCAGCCACTGGAGACTGGAAGAGAAGCCTGGAACGGTTTCTTCCTCAGAGTGCAGCAGCTGCTGGGCGTTTGGGTTGCTAAAGTCCTCTGTGAACTAAAGGGGTTCTGAGGTGGCTGCTGCTTTGCTGGGGTCTTCCTGCCTTGCTGGTGTTCCCAGACTCCCTTGCAGCTAGAATGGGGGCATGTGACCTGGGCTCCACCAACCAAGATTCACCTGGGCAGACTGACTCAGAAGCAGGCAACACCAAAAAACATATCCTCCTGAATCTGTTCTAGCAAGGGTGGCAGCAGAAGGCCCTGGCTTTGGGGCAGCAGTGCCCTATCACGTGTGGGCTGCTGGGTCTGCACCCAATGGGGAGACAGTGTGGTTGGGGTGTTGCTCCTGGGCATGTGGCCACTGGGCAGAAACTTTCTTTTCCATCAAGCTAGCCAGAGTGGGTCCTATACTGCTGGTTCTGAGCAGTAGAGGGAGTAAGGAGACCTCTGTCCTTACTGGGGCAGGGAGGTCATGCCCTAGAGAGAAGCTCCTAGAAGCCCTTCCCTGCTAATCCCAGCTGGATGGGAGCTGACCTCTGTCCAAGGACTTTGTGGGACTGGAGCTGGCCAAGAAGTCCATGGAGATCAGGGGGAGGATACACAGTCTGGACTGGGAGCACCTGGTCAGGACAAGGTGGCCCTCGATTCCCCCACAGACTTTTCCCTGGGCTTGGTACCCACTCTCCCCATTTCATCCCTCAGGCCCCCTGTCCTCCCTCTCTCCCCTACACCCTTCTTGGAAATGAAGTCATCTAGAAAAATAATCAAAAAATAGAAAGAAAAAAAAAAAGCTAAGAAAATGAGATTTTTTTTCTCCCCCTTCAAACATTTGGTAATGCACCTCCCACACAGATGAGTGTCCACCGGGGCCTGTTTTTGTCCAAGGGAGACTCAGGCCTGAACCTCTTGGGTGTATAAGCTAGGCGGGCCTCCCCACTCCCCACAATGCAGGCTCCACACTGGACCTCTTCTGGCCAGCCAAGCTCAGCCCCTGAAGCCTGAGACCCCAGGTGATACTTTCAGCAGAAGGCCCAGAAGCCCCTGAGGCAGAGGCAGGTTAGGAAGAGAGGGCAGGAGGGTTCGAGTTCAGGGGGAATATTAGCTCCCAAGTGAGGTCTCTGTCTCCAGTCTCTCCCTCGTTCCCACTGGCCCACGCTTTGCCGCAGAGTTCTCATTTGTTTATTTATAATTTAAACTCAGTCTGCTTCCAAGAAAGCTGAAGGCACTTGCTGAAAAGCTGCTTCCACGAGCTGGGATGCGCTCTGTCATTCTTGGGCTCAACGGACATGACCCCGTTGCCCAACCTGGCTCCCAGGCCCCCTGGCCCCTGCCACCCTGATGTGCACCCGGCTTCCAGACACACTCTCCCCTCCAGGGCAGCTTGCTGGGATGACCCCGCCTGGGGTGCCTCCTCCCATCTTGGGACCAGCCCCTTCCTCCATGGCCCCTTCTCTGGCTCCAACGGGAGGGTCCCTGGGGGCATCTACACCTCTTTTCTGCCCCTCGGCCCTCTGTTCTGTCACAGTACCTGGTACAGGCTGCTCCTTTTGCTCCTATCTGAACTGGCCCGACCTTTGAAGGGCTGTGACCAAGTCTTAGACGTTGCCAATGATGGATGATACGATGGTGATGGTGGGGGCTCCCCTCCACGTCTGGAGTAATATTAGGCCTGGGGCACCACATCTCTCTGGCATAGGTTCCCACAGCTGAGGCACAGGAAGGGAAGGGCCTGTAGGAAGGCCTGGTAGGGGAAGAGACTGCAGAGGAGGGCAGGGGTCACGCTGATGGCCTCATTTATATGCCAGGTAGAGGCCAAAGATGATGTCTTCTTGTTTCTTCAGGACCCAGTGACCAAGTGTGACTCCATACACCTGGGGGCATGGCGGGGAGGGAGGACCAAGTGCAGTGAGGACCCCGGTGGCTACAGCTGCATTTGGCAGCCTCATTTCAAACTTCCCAGCCCAGTTGGGCCTCAGGACTTCTTGCTTCCTGCAGGAGGATCACCTTGATCCTGGGTCTCCCTTCCCTCAGCGTTGCGTTCTTGGGCTCACTTTTCCATCTTGTGGCAAAACAAGCAAGTGTGGGCACTGCCCTGGCTCCTTTTCAGATCCGTGCAAGCCAGGGCCAGATAAGGGGTTTACCCAGGACAGCTTGCAAACAGCGCTTCACTTCTCCAATCCCCAGTTCCTCCTTCATAAAATGGAGCTAATGACACTGATCTCACTGGGGGTGCTGACAGGCCAACAAGATAAAGCCCCCTAAGTACACATATGTTTCCATCCCCTCCCAGAGCCTCAGTTTTCCCATCTGTAAAATGAAGCCCTCTCAGGCAGTAGATCCAACTCCTGCAGAGCAGGTTGGATGCCTCTGCCAGCTGGGAGGGCACATCATTAGCAAGGGGCAGGGGCTGCCCTCCTTTCCTATTTCTGAGTTCGAGATCCCACTGGACTGGCATCATCAGTTGTGGCCTATGTCCCTCCTTCCCTCGGCCTGAGCAGACACAACCTGGCAAAAGGAACCCTGGCAGGGCCCTTGGGGGTTGCCCTCATAAGCCTCAGTGGCAAGGGTGATGCCAGGTAAGCCATGCCAGGAATGCTCAGCCACTTGGCAAGCACAGCAGAGCATGGCCTTTCCCTGGTTCCGGCTCTCCTCCCTGCCACTGCATTCCATGGGGCCACAGATGCCCTGGCTGTGGGGGTTGAGGCAGACCAGATGTCCGTTTCAGGCCACCATGACCCATGCCAGAAGGACAGTACAGCAGGGCCCAAAGCTGACGCAGCCCTGGAACCCTAGACATTGGCACTAAGAGGGAGGCGAGGGCAGGAGAGCAGGTGGAGAGGAGCCACCTGGCCCTTCTCCTGAAGGAAATGCCTTTGAGCCATAGACTAGCCCAGGAGCATCTGGCTGCCGGGGTGGCCTGTGCCCTGCTCCCCATGAGGCTGGCAGCATATGGCTGCCTTCGCTCACTCAAGCCACACACCAAGCAAAAGCCCCTCTCCCATTGCCCACACCCACAGGGAAGCCAGTTGTCTGGACACTTGGATGCAATTCTGGGCAGCCTGGATGCTTGTCTGGCTTCTCGCCTGAGAAGCAGCATCCGGCCCTGGGAAAAGCACAAGCTTCTCAGCCACCAAGAACTGAATCCCAGAAATCATGTCTGTGCAGAGGAGAAAACCAGTAATTGTTGTTCATGGTGCACACTTCACGCCAGAAGAGCCCCCCAGACCACTGGGAGGAATTCTAGAGACCCCATTCTAGAGGGGTCCCACCCTCTTCCACTATGCCTCTGGTGCCCATCCTCAGCACTGCACTCTGTGTGGTGGTAGTCGCTTCTCTGTCCCTCCCACCAGACTGAGAACCTTGAAGGCAGCACCAGACCTTCTCACACAGTTCAGCAGAGTGCCAGGCATGCGGGAGGGACTGCCAGCAACAGCCAGTGACATCTGGAGACCAAAGGATTCTGAGCTGAGGATGACAGTGTTTGGAGGAATAGGGTTCCCAGAGGCTCCTTGGGCCTCCCACAGAAATGGGAGGCCACTCTGGGAGTGAGATGTCAAAAGCAAGACACCTGCACGTGGGCAGTCAGCTAGTCCTGGCCAGTTCTCCTTCCAGAGAGGGTGACCCAAGGGATTCACCACCCTTCTTAGGGAAGATGAGGAGAGAAGACCCCTCACCCACCTGCTTAGTCTGCAACAACTACTGAGTACCTGCTCTGGTCTGAACAAGACAAACTCTTGGCCATGGAACTTTCACACAACATAAGTACATTATCAACTGTGTTGGATGGTGATAAGACCTGTGGAGAAAAATCAGGGCAGGGAGGATGGGGAATGTGGGGTGTAACTTTAAGCAGGTAGTCACCTCACTTAAAGAGGCGTGGCCTAGACAGAGGAACCAGCAAATGGTTGGGGGGAGATGAAGCAAGGTCAGTCACGAGTGAACAAGGCTGAAGCAGGGGAGCAGTGGGGTAGAGGCACACGGCGCACAGCCTTGACAGGGAAACCGGGAACCACCAAATGGAACATGGACTGAAGGGCGGAGTTGGAAGACCGGGCGAGAGGTTGGGCATTACTCAAAGCGACTAAAGGTGGTCCAGGGTGGTCGCGGCGGAGGAGGGACAAGCAGCCCATTCTGGTCACATTTTGCTGGCACGGCCAGCAAGACCGGCTACCGCACCGTACGCGGGAGTAACAGTCCAGGAGGCCACCCAGGCCGGAAGCCTCTCCCGCGCCCTCTTGGCCCGCGCCGACCGGAAGCCACGAGGCCAAGTTCTCGCGGGAGCGCCTCCTGGGTCCCGCCCCTGAAGCACCGCCAATCGCCGCGCGCCCGAGGGCGTTGCCGTGGTAACCGCGCCCGGCGTCTGGGTCTTGCGGTTCTGCCCCAGAACTTGGCCTCCAGGCCTCGGTATCCCTGTTACCGCGATCGGGGTCGCGGGCGTCCTCCTCCCCAGGGCTCTTTCTCAGAAAGGTTCAGGGGCAGGAGGCCGCAGAAAATCCAGTCGATCCCTTTAACGTTGTCCTAGCATTTTACATCCACTGTCCTGGTGTTGAGGAGCCAAAGCCGACACCACCCACCCCTCGCCCAGAGGGCTATCCACCTCCCCCCGTTCGCCACCCACCCTCAAACATCGCCGCCCCCTCCGCCCCCACTTCCTCGCGGAGGAGCAGGTGGTGGGGAGAGAATGGCTCTAAGCTGCAAAATTCCTGAGGACAGGGACACTGTCGGAACACATCAACTGTTGGAGGAAGGAGGAATGAAAGCACGAGTACTAAGTCAGTGTGAACTTGAGAAGGAGTGTTTGTTCCTTGGGTTCACCCAGAACCAGATCTAACTCAAAGGAAAGTTACTGCAACTGGGAAA
The DNA here is from genome assembly GCA_006408695.1 of Aepyceros melampus. Taxonomy (NCBI): domain Eukaryota; kingdom Metazoa; phylum Chordata; class Mammalia; order Artiodactyla; family Bovidae; genus Aepyceros; species Aepyceros melampus. The sequence goes on along the minus strand of SJXQ01004285.1, from coordinate 583,728 downwards.
ACACAGTTGGTTTAAAAATAAATAAATAAAATTTAAATTACATAACCAACACATGTTTGGTGTAAAACACGAAAGTATAAAAATCCTTGATCCCACCGCAAGATGTAACCATTGCTGACATTTCAGAATATTTTCTTCTAGGCTTTTTTTTTCCCCGATATATTGCATATACGTTTTTTTTTTTTTTTTCAAATAAAATTATATTCATGTGCTGCAGTGCCCCCATGGACCCTCGTGTGTGGGAATGGAAACTCTTGATGTGATTGAAGAGTTTTCCCTCCCTAGTATCCCTGTTTCTTCCTCAACACACACACACACACACACACACACACACACACCTCAACACACACACACACACACACACACTAAGACTTAAGGGCACACATGTACACTGACACAGCTGATACCAATGTAGGCGCTGGTTCCCTGAGCCTTCCTGATACAGAGGGGGTTCTGGAAGTGACAGTGGGCCCTCCATGCTCTGTGATCATTTCTACAGTCAGTCCCAAGTTCTCTCTACCTTCTAGGCTAGGGGTGCTATCGTAGGAGACAGGGTCAAGATGGGGCTAGAGGAATCTGCCAGTCCAGGGAGGGAAGTTCAGACAAGCAGGCCTAGGCAAGGGCTCCATCCTCCAGGTGTGAGAGTCCTCAGAGAAATAGGAGAAACAGCCAGGTCAGATGAGGAGGCAGCAAAAGCAAGCAAGCAAAATGCCAACACTTTGCCTCTGCCATCCTTGGGGACCACTGATCATGCTTTGGACCATGGGTTCACTGAAGGAGGACCCCACAACTCACCCACCCACACATACACATCCCACATGGTTTCATCAGACAAGGAGACATGTTATATCCTGGTACTTCGAAAGAACCCCCTTAGCTAGCCCACCCTCCAAGGCAAAAGTTGGAAGCAATACATATGTGTGCTGGGACAGGGGAGGCAGATATGCCTCCTACCTCTGAGCTCTCTTTCTAACCTGGGAGCCAGTTATTCTCAAGTCTGGCCCCTTAGCCCTCCTGGCTGAGCACACACAGGGTCATGGGAATGGCATCACCATATATCCTGATTGAAACATGGGACATTTATGTAGAGCCTTATGTCCTGCCTCCTTGGTGCCTGCCAGTGTGGATTGATCTTGTCTTTTCCACAGACTCTTGTCTTTTTTTTTTTTTTTTTTTCTCACCTCTCTTTAGTTCCCCAACCAGGGATCAAACTCAGGCATTTGGCAGTGAAAGTGTGGAGTCTTAACCGCTGGGCCACTGGGCAATTCCCTCCACAAATTCTGTCTTTCAGGGTGTCTTGAGTGTGGTGGCTCAGAAAGGGGGAGGCTAGCCACCTATGCACTGTCCACTAGGATGCTGAAGCTGATGCAAACAGCCCAGTCTAGCTCGCTTCAGTGAAGTTCTTTTCTCAGAAGCTCCTTAAAAGGTGGTTGTAGGACACAGAGGCTGTCCATGTGTTCACACTCACTTCTTCCCACCCTGCAGGTGGAAAAAGGCCCCTCCCACACCAAGTAGCCACAGGGAAACCTCTTCCATATGCCATCACTCACAATCCACAGAGAACCTCCTGATGGGTCTTTAGGATATTTCTTTCGAAAATCACATCACACTTCTCTTAAAACCACGCAGTGGCTTCCCATATTATTCAGAGTAAAACCCACAGTTCTTTCCTTGGTGTATGAGGTGTCAGTTACCTCCTATCCGAGGACCCCTAGAACACAGCTGCAGTGGAATTGAGTGAGAGCAGCAATACACTGTGGGGAGCTGGGGAGTGCTATAGGGATCAGGGGTGATGCCATGGTAGGGTATCTTAGTAATTTGTGTCTAGAAGGCAGGAGAACTTTAGCAAAATTTAGGCTAAAATTGTCAAACCCACTCCAGTCAGCAAGGAAAGGGGGCCTGAGGGCCATTTTTAGGTCTAGACAGAGTTCATGTTCTGTCTGTGTTCAGAGATGACTGCTGAGGCCTCTTGTTTCTGTCTCCATCCATCTTGGCTGTGTCTGATAACAGAGACATCGTTAAGCTATGAAATTTTCTGCGCATCATCGAGGCGAGCTGCTTTTCTCCTTCTCAAGCCCCCGTGTGACCTGACCCTTCCCCACCCCAGCTCTTGCTCTCTCCTGCCATGCTGCTGCCCCTCCAGGCCCTCTGCCTGGTCTCTCTGCCCAGGGACCCTCCCCTGCCCCACATTCCTCTCTGTCCCTTTATCCTACCTTGGGTTCTCACCATCTCCTTTCCTTCCACTAAGCGAATGCTTCATCCTCTCATCTCCCCTTAACTCTGGCTCCTCTCCCTAGGTTGCCACCAAATCCACAACAGGAAGAGTCTGGTCACATGCCAGAGTGTCACAATGCTGGGCAGTTCCCCAGGGGCAGTCTTGTCCTCCCAAAGCACTTGGGTGTTTTCCGGTGTTGGTGACTCCATCCTGCACTGCTGTCTGTGCTACAGTACTGAAAGAAAGTGAAAAGTGAAAGTGAAGTCATTCAGTCATGTCCGACTCTTTGGGACCCCATGGACTGTAGCCTACTAGGCTCCTCTATCCATGGAATTTTCCAGGCAAGAGTACTGGAGTGGATTGCCATTTCCTTCTCCAGGGGTTCTTCCTGACCCCAGGATTGAACCTGGGTCTCCCACATTGCGGGCAGACGCTTTACCATCTGAGCCACCAGGGAAGCTGTAGCACTAAGAAACCCAAACTGGCTGTGGTGAGTGTGTAATGTACAGAAGCTGCTTTGACCAGACAGCTTCTCAGCCTCCCCTTTGAGCTGCCACATGCCAACAGTCTGATGACCCCTTGACCTTAAAGAGCAAAGAAACTGGAGCTCTGAGGCTTGACCTGCCCTTTGAACAAAGCTGCTCTGGCTCCTTCAGCTGGAGGCCAGGACCCCACACCAAACAATGTGAGCTCCTGATGTTCCCAGTCCTCCAACCTTAGAGCCTCCCTTTCCTTGGCTCTTAAAATAGAAGGATGTTAGCCCCACCATTCATTTCTTAGTAGGAGTGCTAGTTGCTCAGTTGTGTCCAACTCTTTGTGACCCCACAGATTGTAGCCTGCCAGGCCCAATCCATGGGATTCTCCAGGCAAGAATAGTGGAGTGGGTTGCTGTTCCCTTCTCCAGAGGATCTTCCCAACCCAGGGATTGAACCCGGGTTTCCTGCAGGCAGACTCTTTACTATCTGAGTTATCTTGGGCTGCCATAGTAGGATGCTGCAGGCTGGGAAGCTTCAAACAATAGAAATTAATTCCCTTGGCCTAGAGACTGCAAGTCTGAAATCACGGTGTCAGCAGGTTCCTTTTGGAGGTTCTGAGACAGAATTCGCTCTAGGCCCCTCTCCAGCTTCTGCTGGCTGCCGGCGATCCTTGGCTTGTGGAGCATCATCCAGTCTCTGCCCTGTCTTCACTTGACCTTCTCACTATGTCCCTTTGTTTTTGACCAAATTTCCCAGGCTTGGTACCAGTATGACTGTAATCCAGTATGACTATGCCTTAACTTGATGTGACACCTGCAAAGACTGTATTTCCAAGTAAGTTCACAAGATCTGAGTGGATATGAATTTCAGCAGGACACAACTCACCCTAGCACAGCTCCCATCCATATAAGGTGGAAAACTCAGGGTCCCGTGAGGGTCCCCATGTTTTTCTGCCTTCACGTTTCCTGCTTCTGCTTCACACTCAATAGGCGGTCTACACTGGACACCACCCAACTTCTTTGTACAGAGCACCGTTTACCTGGGCCTTTCTGGAAGCAGACATTCACTTGTGTTTGGGTGATGGAGCAACTTGCTACAGATGACAACACGGGCATTTCTGGCCAACTGGCTTTTCTGCCCGACCTTTGACGACTTTGTCTCTTTTCTTTCCCCAGTTCTCTGTTCCACAGATTCTTACCTCTTCCCTCCCAGGATGTCTATAAAAACCACAGTCCCTTTTGCTGCTGTGCAAGCAGCTCCCTTTACGTTTTTCTTCCTGCCTGAACCCTTGAAGGCAGGGGAGAGGGTGAGTCCACCTTCCAAACCAACAAAAGCCATTGGGATATTTTCCTAAACTGAGTCAAGCCAGTGTGTGACAAGTACCAGTTCCACTGGTGCACGAAAGCAACCAGTCCTTATTTCAAAGAGAATTTCTGTTGTTTTTTTTCTTCTTTCTACATCTGCGCTAACATTCTGTGATTCTTAGAGAACCAGAATTCTGAAGAGCAAAGACCAGAGCCAAGAATGCTCTAGCCAGAAGGATCTTCTAGGAGGAAGGAAACAGACCCGACCTCTGCTTGCCCAGGTTCTGCGTTAGGGTGATGTGGAGCTGTGCAGAGCAATCAGGTGTGGCTGGCACTGCTAAGGGGATACAGATGCAATGAGACAGGATCACAGGGGGAACGAATTTACATGGGCTGGGGGATCAAAAATGAGTAGCATTAGCCTAGCAAATTATTTATTGGATATGACACTAAAAGCACAGGCAATGAAAAAAATATAAATTGGACTTCAAAATAAAAAACTTTTGTGTATCAAAGGATACGATCAAGAGAGTGAAAAGACAACCCACAGAATGTGAGAAAATATTCACAAGTCATATATCCAATAATGGATGAATATCAGGAATATATACAAAATTTCTATAACTCAATAATAGAAAAACAAACACCTAATATTAAAATGGCCAAAGGATTTGAATAGACATTTTGAAAAGAAGATGCACAAATGGCCATAAACACATGAAAATCAATATATCATGAGTATTTTGTGATATGATATGATATTACTCATCATTGCTGCTGCTGCTAAGTCGCTTCAGTCGTGTCCAACTCTGTGCAACCCCATAGACGGCAGCCCACCAGGCTCCCCGTCCCTGGGATTCTCCAGGCAAGAACACTGGAGTGGGTTGCCATTGCCTTCTCCAATGCATGAAAGTGAAAAGTGAAAGTGAAGTCACTCAGTCGTGTCCAACTCTTAGTGACCCCATGGACTGCAGCCCACCAGGCTCCTCCATCCATGGGATTTTCCAGGCAAGAGTACTGGAGTGGGGTGCCATTGCCTTCTCCGTCACTTATCATTCAGTTCAGTTCAGTTCAGTCACTCAGTCGTGTCCAACTCTTTGTGACCCCATGAATCGAAGCACGCCAGGCCTCCCTGTCCATCACCAACTCCCGGAGTTCACTCAGACTCACGTCCATCGAGTCCGTGATGCCATCCAGCCATCTCATCCTCGGTCGTCCCCTTCTCCTCCTGCCCCCAATCCCTCCCAGCATCAGGGTCTTTTCCAATGAGTCGACTTTTTGCATGAGGTGGCCAAAGTACTGGAGCTTCAGCTTTAGCATCATTCCTTCCAAAGAAATCCCAGAGTTGATCTCCTTCAGAATGGACTGGTTGGATCTCCTTGCAGTCCAAGGGACTCTCCAGAGTCTTCTCCAACACCACAGTTCAAAAGCATCAATTCTTTAGCGCTCAGCCTTCTTCACAGTCCAACTCTCACATCCATACATGACCACAGGAAAAACCATAGCCTTGACTAGACGGACCTTAGTCGGCAAAGTAATGTCTCTGCTTTTGAATATACTATCTAGATTGGTCATAACTTTTCTTCCAAGGGGTAAGCGTCTTTTAATTTCATGCACTCATCATTAGGGAAGTGCAAATCAAATCCAGGTAAGATAGCACCTCATACCCATTAGGGGGTGTGTGTGTGTGTGTGTGTGTGTGTGTGGCTCAGTTGTGTCTGACTCTGAGATCCCATGAACTGTAGCCCACCAGGCTTCTCTGTGCTTGGAATTCTCCAGGCAAGAATACTGGAGTGGATTGCCATTCCCTTCTCCAGAGGATCTTCCCAACCCAGAGATCAAACCCTAGTCTCCTGCATCGCAGGCAGATCTTTACCATTTGAGCTACAGGGAAGTCCTTACCCATTAGGATGACAACCATCAAGTAACAACAGCAGGAATAACAAATGTGGGTGGAGATGCTGGAACCTAGTACACTGTTGGTAGGAATGTAAAATGGTGCAGCCACTGAAGAAAACAGTGTGGTTATTCCTCAAAACCTATATATAGAATCACCATATGATTCTACTCCTAGGTATATACCCAAAGGGCTTGAAAGGGAGGACTAAAACAGACACCCGCACACCTGTATTCTTAGCAGCACTATTCACAATAGCCAAAAGATGGACCCAAGGGCCCATCAACAGATGAACAGATAAGTAAAGGTGGTCTATCACTACGATGGAATATTATTCAGCTGTAAAGGAATGGCATTGTGAGCCACCCTACAAGATGGATGAACCTTGAAAACATGCTGAGAAGCCTGACACGAAAGGATAAATACTGTATGATTCATTTATATAGAGACAGGAAGTAGAGTAGAGGTTACCAGGGATTGGAGGTTACCAGGGTTGACATTGGCAATCAGTGTTTAATGGGTGCAAAGTTTCTGTTTGGGTAGATGAAAAGTTTTAGAAATAGTGATAGTTGCAAACGCTGTGAATATAATAACACCAATGAGTTGTACAGTTAAAACAGTACATTTTATGTTGTATATATTTACCACAATTTTTAAAAATTAGTAATGTAATATACCAAAAGCCATTGAGTCGTATACGTTAAATGAGTAAATTTTATGCTATGTCAATTATGTCTTAATAAAGCTATTAAAAAGGAGTGCAGCCTTCCCCCTATACAAGTCCCATGTGAAGACCCCTAAATTTCAGGAAGGGGTTTGATGCCTTAGAGACACTGACCATCTGGGCCTGGGCCCTCGCAAGGATGTGGCAGGAACACGGGCATCTCCCCAGCCCTGAGCGAGATCACGCGAGCGGAGCCTCCCTCCCTGCACCCCAGCCCTGCCCGCTGCCTCCAGCGTCTCCTCTGCAGGCTGGTTCTGTGCTGAGCACACACCTTTCCTTAGAAGCCAATTTTCTGCACAGCGAAAATGTTTTCTCTGTGCCCACTTTAGCAGATGGCCCCCCACCTTGGCCTGAATTGAGAAGCACAGAAATCAAGCAGCGGACAGACGGCTTCCTTGGCAATGCCTTATAGGCACACAAGCATGCAAACTCACACCCGCTCTCCTCACCCTCCCCCATCCTCCCCCACCACTTGCCTTCGTTGTTTCTGAGCCTGGAGCTGGTCCAGGTGCCTGAGCTGAGCCTTATTCTACCCACAGACCGCCCCAGGTGATTGTTCATGGTAGGTGCTCAGGAAATATGTATTCAATAAATGAATGAATGAATGAGTGTATGTTTTTCTTTTTTTCCCATTTTTTAAAACTTAAGCGTAGTTGAGGTACAATATTATATAAGTTACAGGTGTACAGTATAGCGATTCACAATTTAAGGTGGCTCAAATGGTAAAGAATCTGCCTGCAATGCAGGAGACCCATGTTCGATCCCTGGGTCGGAAAGATCCCCGGAGGAGGGCATGGCAACCCACTCCAGTATTCTTGCCTGGAGAATCCCATGGACTGTAGCCCACCAGGCTCCTCTGTTCATGGGGTGCCAAAGAATCAGACACGACTGCAACTAACACACAGACATTTATAGATGTTATCAAATGTTGGCTGTGTTCCTTGTGCTGTTCAGTAGATCCTTGTAGCTTATTTTGTACATGGTAGTTTCTACTCTTAATTCCCTACCCCTTTTATGCCCCTCCCCTTACCCTTTCCCCACAGTAACCTTGAGTTTGTTCTCAGTATCTGTGAGTCTGCTTCTTTTTTGTTATATTCATTAGTTTATTGTATCTCCTAGATTCCGCATATAAGTGGTATCATACAGTATTTGTCTTTCTCTGACTTATTTCACTTGCATAATGCCCTCCAGGTCCACCGATGTTGTTGCAAATGACAAGATTTCAGTCGTTTTTACAGCTGAGTAGTATCCCATTTTATATATATATATTCCAGTGTGTGTGTGTCTGTGTGGTATAGCATATGCCATATCTTCTTTATCCATTCATCTGTTGATGAACATTTAGATTGCTTCCTTGACTTATCTTGGCAATTATAAATAATGCTATTGTGAGTGCACATCTTTTCTAATTAGTTTTAGGGTTTTTGTTTTTTTTTTTAATGTATACCCAGAAGTGGAATTCCTGGGGCTTTCCTGGTGGTTCAGACAGTAAGGAATCTGCCTGCAATGTGGGAGACCTGAGTTGGATCCCTGGTTCAGGAAGATCCCCTGGAGAAGGGAATGGCTACCCACTCTAGTATTCCTGCCTGGAGAATCCCATGGACAGAGGAGCCTGGGGGTCTGTAGTCCACGGGGTCACAAAGAGTGGACCTGACTAAGCAACTGACACTCTACTTTTCATAGTGGTTCTATTTTTAGTTTTTTAGTTTTTAGTTTTTTGAGAGAGTTCCATACTGTTTTCCACAGTGGCTACACCAATTTACATTCCTACCAACAGTGTAAGAGGGTTCCATTTTCTCCGTACCTTGTCAACATTTATTATTTGTGTGTGTGTGTTTGTTTTTTTGGCCACGTACCGCACAGCATGTAGGAACCTTAGTTCCCTAACAAGGGATGGAACCCATGCCCCCTGCAATGGAAATGAGGAGTCTTGACCAGTGGACCATCAAGGAAGTCCCTGTGTTCTTCTTGATGATAGCCATTCTGACAGATGTGAAGTGATATCTCATTGTGGTTTTGATTTGCACTTCCCTGATGGTTAGTGATGTTGAGCATCTTTTCATGTGTCTGCTGGCCATCTGCACATGCGCTTTGGAAAAATGTCAATTCAGATTTTCTGCCCATTTTTTATGCAAGTTCTTTTTTTGATGTTGAGTTGTATGAGCTGTTTGTATATTTTGGATATTAACTTCTCACTGGTCATACCATTTGCAAATATTTTCTCCCAGTCAGTAGATTGTCTTTTCATTTTGTTGATGATTTCCTTTGCCATGCAAAACTTTTAAGTTTAATTAGTTTATTTTTGCCCTTATTTCTTTGCCATAAGAGACAGATCCAACAAAAATGTTGCTATAATTTATGTCAAAGAGTGTTCTGCCTATGTTTTCCTCTAGGAGTTTTATGGCTTCTGGTCTTAAATTTCGGTCTGCAATCCATTCTGTGTTTATTTCTGCATATAGTGTTAGAGAATGTTCTTATGTTATTCTTTTACGTATAGCTGTCCAGTTTTCTCAGCATCACTTATTGAAGAGACTGTCTTTTCTCCATTGTATGTGCCTGACTCCTTTGTTGTAGATTAATCAATCATGTGTGTGGGTTTATTTCTGGAACTTCTGTCTTGTTCCATTGATCCATATGTCTTTTTTTGCACCAGTACCATTCTCTTTTGATTGCTGTAAGTTTGTAGTATAATCTGAAGTCAGGGAATGTAATTCCTCCTGCTCTGTTCTTCTTTCTCAATATATTTTTTTTTTTTGTAATTTAGAGTCTTTTGTGTTTCCATACAAATTTCACAATTATTTCTCTTGTTCTATGAAAAAATATCATTGGTAACTTGATAGGGATTGCACTGAATCTGTAGATTGCCTTGAGTAGTGTGATAATTTTAGCAATATTGATTCTTCCAATCCAAGAACATAGTATTGATACATCTTTCCATCTGATTGTGTTGTCTTCAATTTCTTTCAACAGTGTCTTATAACAGCTTTCCAAGCACAGGTTTTTTTTTTTTTTTACCTCCTTAGGTAACCTTATTCCCAGGTATCTTATTCGTTTTGATGTAATGGTAAATGAAATTGTTTCCTTAATTTCTCTCCCTAATAGTTCATTGCTAGTGCATACAAATGCAGCAGATTTCTGTGTATAAATTGTGTGTCCCGTAATCTTACCGTATCCATTCATGACGTCTGGTGCTTTTCTAGTGGCATCTTTAAGGCTTTCTAAGTACACTCATCTGTGAACGGTGAAAACTTTACTTCTTCTTTCCAATTTGGATTCCTTTTATTTATTTTTCTTCTCTGATGGCTATGCTTAGGACTTCCAATGCATGTTGAATAAAGTGATAAGAGTGGGCATCCTTGTCTTGTTCCTGATCTTAGAGAAAATGTTTTCAGCTTTTCACTGTTGAGTATGATGTTGGCTGATGTTGGTTTGTCATATATGGCCTTTATTATGTTGAGGCATTTTCCTTCTATCCTCACTTTGCAGAGTTGTCTTTTTTATTTAAAATGGATGTTCGATTTTGTCAAAAGATTTTTATGCATCTATCCAGATGATCATATGGTTTTTATACTTCTGTTTCTTAATGTGGTGTATCACGTTGATTGATTTGCTGATATTGAAAAATCTTGCATAATTGGATTAGATTCCACTTGATCATGACATAATATCCTTTTGAAAGTATTGTTTGATTCAGTTTGCTAATATTTTGTTGAGGATTTTTACACATATGTTTATCAGTACTATTGGTCTGTAGTTTTCTTTTTTATGATGTGTTTATCCAGTTTTGGTATCAGAGTGATACTGGCCTCATAGAATGAGTTCAGAAGTGTCTCCTTTGCAATTTTTTGGAATACTTTGATAAAGATAAGTATTAACCCTGGGTTTAGTACCAGCCTCTAACAAACAGAGCCAAGTCCTGGAGTCTGGGATTCCAGAGCTTGTGTCACACCATTAGTGATTGGGGGTAGGGGTGGGGGATAGCCTGACACAGTTGGATCCAGAGTCCAGGGCATCCTGAACCTTGTGTTAGTCTGCTCGTGGTCAGGGCTGGGGCCCAGATGATTCCAGGGCAGTGTCTGGCGTGCTGACAGGCAGGCTGTATCTGCAGGGTGTGGGATGGTGATTTTCTTGTGTCTGGTGCCTGCCCACTGGTGGGTGGAGCCAAGTTCTGGGCCCTCTGGTGGGCAGGGCTGTGTCCAAGGGCGGCTGAGGGCTCAGGAGGTCTTTAGGCATCTGGTCTGCCCTGATGGGGCTGTGTTCCCACCCAATTAGTTGCTTGGCCTGAGGTGTCTCAGCTCTGGTACTTATACAGGCTCCTGGGTAGGGCCAGGTCTTGGCCCTGATGAGCTAGAGGGAGGTCCCACACAGTGGTGCTCACCAGCATTAGCATCCATGTGGTAGAAGGAGCTCCGAAGAATGGCTGTCACCGGTGTATATGGCCCCAAGGTGAGCCACTCCTCAAGCCCCCACCCTCCCTGCATTTCCAAGAGGCTTCCCAAGATGAGCAAGTAGGTCTGGCTCAGGCTCCTATAAAATTACTGCTTTTTCCCTGGTCCTGGAGCATGAGAGATTTTGTGCACATCGTTTGAGTGAAGTCTCTTTTCCCCACAGTCCTGTGGGGCTCCCCAAATTAAGCCCTGCCAGCTCTCAAGGCCAATGTCTCTGGGGGCTCATTTTCCTGGTTCAGGACCCCTGGGCTGAGGAACTTGATGCAGGGCTCAGAACTCTCACTCCTGTGGGAGGATCTCTACACTGTAGTTATTCACCAGTTTGTGGGTTGTCCACCCAGGGTTATGGGACTTGACTTTATCAAGGATCTGCCCTTTCTACCAGTCTCAGTGTGGTTCCTTGTTTATGCCTTTAATTGTAGAAGATCTCTTCTGGTAGGTTCTGGTCTTTTTCATCGATGGCTATTCTGCAAATAGCTATGATTTTGATGTGCTTGTAAGAGGAGGTGAGCTCAGGGTCCTTCCGCTCTGCCATCTTGGCCAATCTCCTGTGTGTCTGTTTTTCTAAAGGCTCAGTTTGGTTTTCCATTTTCTCAATACCCTTCTCTTCCCCTGTCCCCAAAAGGAGACTGCCAAATCCAGGTCATGGCAGGGGGCTCTGGACTTGTGGCCTCTGCCCCGAGTACCTATATGTACCTTGATTTATATGGTAGCTGAGAAACTTCTGGGGAGACAGTATCACCCAGGTCCACCAACAGTGATCAGAAATAGTCTGAAGGTTTGAGGGAGGACAAGAAGGACCCTGAAAGGATAGTTAGCATTAAAGAAAAATCTGCTTAGGGCAGATCCCATGGCTGCTGGCCCAAGGGTGGGGCAGGGAGCAGAGGTGCCCTATGTGAGCAGGGGTCTTGGAACACGTACAACAGGCATCCGCAGAGAGGGCCCTGCTGGTCGCCACAGATTGGTCCTGGGCTCCAGGGAGAGTCCAAAGAGATGGAAGAGACTGCCTGGTCCCACCCTGTCTTCCTATGCTAGGGGAAACTAAGGGCTTGAAAACCACTGTTATCTCCTTGAGTGAATCTCAGGAAATGCCAAGTGTGCTTCATGGGAAAATCATGAAATGAAATGATTTTCAGTTTTTAAGGATCAGACTGTTCAGTTCAGTTCAGTCGCTCAGTCGTGTCTGACTCTTTGCCACCCCATGGACTGCATGCAGCATGCCAGGCTTTAGAAGCAATCAGACCGTTAGAAACAATTTCTTTGAACATCAGGAGAGGAGGGAGTCTCTGCTTCCATGGGGAAGGGCATTTTGGGGATCCAAGGTCACAGGAACTCACCACGTGCATCACATGTGAGTGAGTAAGAACCCGGGGGCTCAGGGATGACAACAGAGCAGTGAAGTTCGAGGGAAGAGCAGATCTGGTCAGAGGGTCATGGGCTCAGATTGGCACTAGGTCCTCTTCAAGGGGGCGGCCTCCCTGGTGCTGACTTCTGCAGATGAATTCTGAACCTATAGCTAGTGTGGAAAGACAGGGGATTTGCAGTCTGAGCGCCCACCCTGCCACTCACAAGCTCAGCAGGTCACTCAGCCTCCCCACTGGCTCCTCACCTGCAAACTCATCATTGTCATCAGGGTAGCCATTGGGATGATGGGAGATAAAGCATAAGAACGAGTCAGGCACAGAGCGTGATGCACAGTATGGATGCCCATGGCCCCTGGAGGCTGGCAGCACTGCCAGGGCACCTCCAGAGGTGGAGCACAGACTCCTGAGGGCCTGGGCCCTTGGGAAAGCCAGCTGATGAGCCTGAGCCCAGGCGAGCACCACTGGCTGTGAATGGGAAAGAATCTCCTAGTGAGGGTTCGGGGTGGGAGGTAGAGCAGGTCAGCCAGGTGGTGCAGGAGAGACACAAAGGTTGAACCCTAGGAAACATGGGGCCTGTCTCTCTATGTGTGAAACAGATGGATAGAAACTGCAGCTCAATATAAGGAATTGGGCACAACAGAAAAGAAATATGAAAGATAGAAAAGAAAAACTCCCAGCTGGAGCTGTTTGAAAGTGGGCCAGACTGTCTCTATGGATAGCGAGTTCCCTATCATTGGAAGTGTGTAAGCTGAGAACATTTTCATGCATCCGATGGGCAGTTGGCATCAATGGCTTTGGAGACACTCTCCAGCTTTGAAATCCTGAGCCTGTGTCCCTCTGCTCCAGCTCCATTTGCTGTCTCCTTGTAAAGCTGCTATTCTCTGCTCCACAGTCCCTAAATTCAGCCATTGATGTGCCAAGATCAGGTGTGAGAACTGGGGAAAGTAATTTGTTTCTAATGATAGTAAAAATACCGAAGTTTTGAATGAGCACTTCCATAGAAATTAGAAACGTAAGAGTGACATTATTACAGACATAACTATGCACTTGCGCGAGTGGGAGGCAAAGAGGTGGCGTGTCAGCCTGAGCTGCTGGCACTGAGTACAACCCTGGGCCCGGCCACACATGTGCAGCCTCCAGGTGGACACTGCTCACCAAGGGCATCTAACAGGCCCAGAGTCTTCAGCCTGGCAGAGGTTTCTCTCTCCCAACTGGGGTTCCTACTGCAGGGTCAACAGGGTGAATGGTCAACTGCTCTGAGGCCAAACCCCCAGGCAATGGGCAGCTCACTTACACCCCACCAAACTCCAGCTCCTGAGTCCTGGCCGGGTCCCCTTTGTTAACTCAGCGTGTGTGTGTATGTGTGTGTGTGTGTGTGTGTGGAGTGTGTCTGCATGCACATGCATGTGTGTTGGGGCATGGGGGAGACCAGTCAACCAGGCAGGTTATTTTGAGTCATGCTCATTGCTTTTATCCCACAGAAGGGAACAACTCCACAGGTCCATGTGCATCCAGTGGCTAGCTTGGCCCATGAGGGGCCAGGGAACTGAGTTCTTTTCAGTGCCCAGGGTTCCCACATCAGCCATCTTCTTGGTATGTGAACCTGGGGGTGTGTCTTGCTTGAGTGCAGGGAAACAGCCTGGGGACCCTAAGGATGGGCCAGCAGGGATGTGGCAAAGGAGAGCAGGGCTGCTTGGGAAGGACAAGCCCAGACCACCTGGGACCTGTAGCCAGGTGTGCTGTGGGCAGTGCATCAGTTCAGGAGGGAGCAGGGCTGCAGATGAGGTGAGGGACGGGCAGATATTCTGCAATCCAAGCTCCAGTGTGGTCTCTACACACTGCAGAATCACTTCACTGCTCTCTGCCTTGATGTCGGCTGCACCTGTGAATTGGGCAGGCCCCCTCCCCAGACCCGATGTCCACTATCACCAGGTGGCTGCTGGATTTTTGAGGGGCACAGGGCAATGGGTAGGCAGGCATATCCTGGGAGGGCCCCTGAGGTGGCCCAGTAGGTTGAGGTGACATTTGCAAGCTTGAGGAAAGAAGAAATATTCCAAGGAGACCACAGTCTTTCTTCACTCTTTACTGTGTAAAAATAAACTCAACAATTCATGTCATTTCAGCAAGAAAATGAAAAAAAAAGCAAGAATACCAGTAGAAATAGTGCATTTCCAGAACTGCTGATGGGAGGTGGCAGGTCCCATGGTTTTGACCCATTAGATACCCAAAAGGCTGTGGATCATATGAAAAATGTACAGCTTTGGTTAGCAAATAATGAAAAAGTAAGATACATCAATTCTCTTTCCTATTATACAGTATGTACAATATAACAATATCAACCAGAGGGGGTTTGCTTTGTCGTTGTTGGTTTTTTTTTTTTTTTGGCAAATAAGACAAAATTGGGACTCTAAGTATTGGGTTTTTTTGTTCTCAATGACTTGTTCCCTTTCAACAAATGGCACTTAAGTCCACTGTACATGGAAGTGATACATTTCCCATCATTAGTTGAATAAATTTACACACTGTGTTTTAAGAGATGAAACCATGACTGCTTTAAGCCACGTTTTGGTTGCCATAAGATTACAAAGGGTACCATCTTCTTAATCTTTACAATTCAGAACCCTAGTTTCTTCTTCAGGGTTGGAACTGATCATCAAGTCCTCTACTCATTCCACTTGACAAGTCAGCTCTAAGACAGAGGGGCCACCATCAAGGACCAGAGTATATCCAGTCCCCAACATGTCTTTGAGAACAGGTGGCCCCTCTCTGGAGCTCACTGGAACAACTGTGACCCTCATGCCAGCCTCTCCCTTCCCCTTCACTCCCCACAAGACACCCCCTTGGTCTCAAGTCCCAGGGCTGGTGACAAAGTGATCTTTGCAGTCTTAGAAAATAAACTGTGAATCTACAAAAGGAACAGAAAGCATACAAAATGTATCTCTTTCTTCCAAAATACATGCTTTCAGTTCTACATTTTGGCGGAGCCTGAAAAGTATTTTCAAGGGAAATATAGGTTGAGTTAACTTATAGGTTTGTCCTTTTCTTTCATAAAAATACTCTTGTTTTGGTAATAAACTTTTTCTTCTAGAGTAAGAGAAATAATACTGTGTTATCAAAAGCAAGAAGGCTTACGATTCAAGTGGGCTCTAAGCCCTCGAGGGCCCGGAGAGCCTCTGTCAGTAGCTCTGCCGCCTCGGACACCCAGGGAGCTGTGGGACACCAGCTCGGCAAAAGCAAACACTGTCTCGACAGTGCTTTTTTATCTCCTTATTTTATAAAATGGCTTACCTGAGATAGGCATGTATTATTCAGTGCAAGAGGGAACATCAATCAGATTAAGGAGTAGATGGAAACTATGTGGATTAGATTTGTGGCTGTGTCATCTACCTTTCTCGGGGCTGGCGAAGTGCCAAGTGTTAACACAGTGAGGGAGCCAAGGGCTTGGCACAGGCTCCAGTTGGGGCGGGGAAGGGAGTTAAACATCAGCTTCTGTCCCTGGCACCGTGAGTGCATCAGGGTGGGGGGCGAGGAGGGTGAACAGGTCGGGGAGGGGAGGCCAAAGGGACACAGGTGTGCTCTGCCCACCTTTAGTTAGGGCAGAGGATGGCTTGTGGTCCTGAACGGACAGCTCCCACCGAGCCCACTGGGGCAGAAGGGGTCTGGGGTCCGGTAGATCGCTAGATCGGCAGGGGCTGGTGGGAGATGCTGAAGGAGAGCACCTGGCACACTCTGGGCCTTGCCTACAGCTCCGAGATGGCTGAAGTGAGGGGTGGGGCTGATCTGGTCTAGAGGGGGATTCCAAGCTCTCGCTCTCTCCCAACCACGGGCGATGTTAGGCTTGTTCTCAACCTACACGTTAAAAATACTTCTTGGTGTGTTTGGGGAGTGGGGAGGGGGAGAGGGACTCCGTCTCTCCCGTGACCTCCTCCGACACCCTTGGCTTGCTTACCCAGCCATTTTCAGTAGCTACATGGATGGTCACAGAACAAGGGGTGGCACTGGGCACACAACACAGAACCAGAGAAGTTCATGCAGGCAGGGGAACACACACCAGAATGAGGAAGCAAGGGACACACCGCCCCGAGGAACATGCAAACGAGAAGATCCCTGCAGATCCACAGATGCCACAGCCGGACGGGCTCTGACAAAGCACAATGGTCTCAGAAAAAAGCCACTGTTGAACCACAACACGCAGCCCGGCGCCTGGACCGCCCTCGGCACGAGAGTGATGCATTGCAGAACGGCGACTGGGTACCGTGCAGACACCCACGCAGACACCGACACAGAAACACCAACACAGACACACACAGATGCACTAGGTTTCCGACACAACACGGACCTGCGTTTAAGGAGACAGGTGCCTCTGGAAAAAACAGAAGACAGAACACCTGCTCCTGCTGAAGAAATGTCTGCAGCTGTAGATGAGCCAGGCAGTGCAGTAGAATTTCTAGAAAGACTTGCCAGCCTTTTGCTAATTAGACTCTTGGTGATAGAGTCCAGGTGGCCCTTGGGTATGCGACCCCCAGATGGTGCAACAAAGCAGGGAGCTCACCCTCCCCTGGGCGTGATCCGTCTGAGTGCTCTTCTTCTCTCTCTCATTCAACA
Source organism: Aepyceros melampus (assembly GCA_006408695.1). Classification (NCBI taxonomy): domain Eukaryota; kingdom Metazoa; phylum Chordata; class Mammalia; order Artiodactyla; family Bovidae; genus Aepyceros; species Aepyceros melampus. The sequence continues at coordinate 566,695 of SJXQ01004285.1, read as the reverse complement.
CACACATGCGCACGCGTGCGCGCGTGCGCGCACACACACACACACATACACACACACACACACACTTTTCTCCCACTTTGGAAGGACTAGAAGGAGACGCACATGTTAGTTTTTCATGGGGAGAAAAAATGTCAAAGCTTCTGGACACTGATTGGGTGTCAATGTCACCAGCTGGTGACGGGTTGGAGGGTGCATCAGAACTTGAGCTCTGTAAGATGGGGAGTGGGTTTCAGGCCCTGGCCTGGCCATGCCTAGCTCTCCATGGAGAGGTCTCTGGACTTGCCTCAGCCTGGGTAAAGAATATGGCTGTCAGAGTTACCACGGACCTGGCCCATGGACTGGCTGTGCCCTTACGTGGCTGGGTCTCAATCAGAGTGTGGGTTTCCTGGTCTAAAAGGTCTGTTCTCCAGCTGACCCACTGAAGCCTCAGGTCGTCCACTGCCAGAGGCCAAGGGGAAGGGTCCGGAGGTCCTGGCTTCCTGGGCAATGGGTGGGATGCTCCTCTCTTGGGGTCACCAGCTGGAGCTGGAGGGGAGTTTGGGGAGGTGGGAAGGCTGAGGGCCACAGATGGGATACTGGGCCGGAGCTGGCTACGCTGGGTGGGCAGGCCAGCCTCTCAGTCCCAGTGCTGTCCTCAGAGGTCAACAGCAGGATGCCTGGCTCCTGAGGCTGGTGCCACCTCCTCTGCCCCCTCCCAGCATGTGGTGCCATCGCAGGACACGATCTGCCTTCAACCCTTCAGAGAGAATTTACTTCTACGACAAAATACAAATTCTCCTTGGAGAGGTCCCTAGCCTTTAACAAAGCGCTAAAAGATATTTATTTTATCAATATAGAGATATGTCGCTCTGAAAAAGGTTTGCAAACAAAGATGAATGCATGGCAGGAGAAGTTGCACCAGCCCCAAGGCACACGGGCGGCCACCAAAGTTGGCAAGTACAAAGATTAGACCAGTCATGAGACTTCCCAAAGCCACAGAGAAAGAAGAAAGGAATACCTCATTTTAAAAGAGAAGGCCTCCCCCAAGAAACAGATCCTTGTAGACACACACACACAGTCACACTCACACATGGGTCCTCTCACCTACGTGTGCATTTTCAAAATGTCTCAGCCGCCAGTGTTGGTGGTGAACGGGGCATGCCTGAGAAACAGCGCGGGCTCCTAGAGAGAAGTGGGAACACCTGCGGCAGATGGGAGCCAGGCCTGCTTCTCACGTGCACAAGGACGAGACCAGGCTGTGTGCGTGTGCGCATGTGCGAGGGCGGTGGCCTTGAGTCATTCCTGGGGGAAAGGGAGAGAAGAAGAGACGACGGATCATCACTGCACAAGCAGGGGGAGGCGGGCGGGGGCTGGGGACCCGGGGACCTGGGAACCCGAGGCTCAGCCCAGCCCCAGGCCTCAGTTGATCTGGCGACAGGCTTCGAATGTCCACTTGGTGGCTCCGCCGTAGATCTCGATGTGGGACTCTGCCCAGGCGATGACGTTGCCGGAAAGGGCCTTGGTGCTGCAGGTGGCCAGGTTGTACACCTCCCCCGGGGTCAGCTTGCGGTCCCAGATGTTGAAATGGGCCAGCTCGCCCACAAACGCTTGGGTGGCATCAAATCCGCCACCCAGAGTGTCCTTCAGAGAAAAGCAGAGGGTGAGGGTGGAGGGTGTCAGAGTGGTGAGTGCCTCTCAGGAGGGCCTCCCTAGCATGCGTGGCTCTCACGTCCACCTCTGGGCACATCTCTCAGGTGTGCATCAGTCCTTGCCCTCCAGGGAGCTCAGGAACAGCAGGGATGCTGGCCTCCTCGGCCCTGGATGCAGAGTTTCTCCTGGAGGCCCCTGAGAGGTGCCCAGTGAGGGAGGGTGTCAGCTGGGACCATGGACAACCGTGGGAGTAGGGCCTGGGGGCCTCCCCTACACTCCCTGCCTCTCCCCAGGAAACTCTAATGTCACTCTTTGCCAGCCATAGCTGCCCAACAAGAACAGAAGGCCTGGGGCTCTCCTGCCTGCCTTTCCCTCCTGGGTGCCTGATGGGAGACAAACCACTTCCAGGAAATAAATTATGCATCACTAAGTGCACGATTGGCCTTCCCGTGCCAAAGAGCATTGCTGCAGCTGTTGAAAGTCTGGAGCAGGCCCCCTTCTCCTGCCTTTCCTGAAAGCACCCACTCAGAGCGGGGACTTTGCCCACTCTGCTGCATCATTTGCCTCCACGGCTGCTTCTCAGGGGAACCACTTCCCTCTCCAGCTCCCTCCCACTTTGCTTCCTGCTGCCTCTCTCCCCTCTCTCCCAACACCCTCACTCCTTTCTCCAGCCTAGTCTCTGGTTCTGGGGCTCCTCCCCCTGCAGCCAGCGCCCCCCACTTCCCCCTCACCCCATCCCTGCTCCCCACAGCCTGTACCTGCTCCTGGCCCAGCACCAGCACGCCTTGTGGCTTGATGGGGTGATAAGGTGCCAGGTTCTCGCCGTTGCCACCCTGGGTGCCATCCTGGTAGGCTTCCCAGACCCCGTCCCGAGTGGTCCAGGTGATACAGATGTGGTGCCACTTGCCGTCATTGATTACAAAGGGCAGCTTAGCCACCTGGGCAGGAGAATGACATACAGGACATGATGGGAGTGGGCACCATCAGGATCAATGATCATCACTAGTTACTAGTTCAACTAGTTACTAGTCATAGGTATTTACAGTAAATATCAAGAGCCAATACTGAGTTCTTGTAGTACCTGCCCCTCGGGACTGTCAGGCCCATCCATTGATGGAGTAGAGAATCACAAAGGAAATGGGAAGCTTTGTCCAGATCGATCTGAATATGCAATCTCCTCACTCCCACTCACCCTCCTACCTCTGGACCAGTCCACAAAACCTGCCTGGGATGAGCCACCCCAGGGGGCTGACTTCACTGCTGCTTTCTGGGCCCTCTCCTCTCTTCCAAGGCTCCATCTCTAATTGCCAGATCCTCTGGGTCTAAAACCCGCCCAGCCTTTTTACAGAGACTCTGAAAGATGCCAGGGGAGATGGCACCATGCCTTTTAACACTCCAGAGCAGCCCCTGACCTGGAATTTCACTCCCACTCTAACATTTCAGGCGGGGAGGCTGCTTCAGCTGGCAAAAGAACCCTCACACCCTTTTAACTTGGGGACACGGGGCCCCAAAAGGCACAGCCCTCTCTGGGCAAGGCATCAAGAGCAAAGGCTTGGACTCCAATTCTCAGTCCAGGTTTTAAACATTAACTACCAAAGCTGGCGTGGTGATGAGGGAGTTGGAGAGCTGACAGCTAATCCCAAAGCTAGCAGTGGGCCAAGATGGAGACGGGTTCCCTGGAGGGAAAAAGTGCCCTCTCCCAAGGGCTCATGTAGACCTGGCCTCCTCCCAGGGGCAGGGGGCTAAGCAGGATTGATTTGGACTTTCTGGGAGCATCCTTACCACCACCCCAAGCATCTATGGTCTCCCAAATATGGGGAAGAAAAGTCAGCTCCAAGACCAGCTGAGGGACGGAGTCAGGGTTTGATCAGCCGGATGGATTGGCCCCTGGATCCTCCTCCTCTACCCCCACCCGTGAGGCCTCTGTCTGGGAGGGTTCCAGGTTCCCCGTGTTCACAGAGAATAGCAAGGGTTCCCCTCCCCATTTCTCCCAGTCCTCACCCTGCCCCTCCCTCAGCCCTGCCTGGCTCTCCTCTTGGGGCCACAGTAGCACCCGAGGCTCTGTATCTCATACCACCCAGACCTACCCCGGCCACTGGCATGGACTGGGGCCCCTGAGGCCTCACCCTGCTGCCCTGCAAATCCAGAAGGAAGGGTAGAGGCTCTACCTTGTCATTGATGAGGATCTCCATGGGGTTGTTTCCCCACTCAATGAGGACCAGCTCATTGGCCTGGCCGGGCACAGCATAGGAGAAGGGCGTGCCCACCCCCGGCGCCGCGCTGGACTTGAGCCACATGCACACTGTGAAGGCGTACATCTCCGGCAGGCTCTTCTTCACCTTGGCGTACATGTAGTTGGTCCGCAGTGGGAATGTGAGCTGGAACTTATCTCCAGGGCGGTTGTCCTTCTGACCTGCAGAGGACGGGACACAGTACCGACACCTGCACCTTGACAAAGCGCCTGTCCCAGACTGAAGCAGGCTTGCCAACCCCCCTGCCCTCAGCCAGGCTCTGTGATGCAGACAAAGCAGATCCTCTCTGTTCTGTAGCTGCTGAAAACAAAGCTCAGAGAGGTCAAGTACTTTGCCCCAGGGCACAGGGCCAGAACGAAAGAGCTGGCCCACAGTCTCTGCACTCTGGGTCCGGCTCCCACATGGTGGCCCCCGTGGACAGGCTGGGATGGGGAAGCCTGTACACAGTGGGCTCTGAGTATCTGCACCTGAGCTGGGCAATGGCATGGGGAGGGAGTGGGTCAGGGCACACCCTGTAAAGCAATGCTTGCTCAAAGGTGTGGCTGCAGAGGAAGGGGGTCTCCTCACCAGAAAAGAGGCTAACTCCCCTCAGAGCAGCCCCTCCGGGAGCCCAAGCTGC
>SJXQ01004285.1:444802-561956 GCA_006408695.1 Aepyceros melampus | reverse complement strand
TCCCTCAAGGCCAGGACACACTGCAGCCCCTGGTCACTCATCTGACACAGCCAATTCATCCTGAGGACTCAGGCTGTTTCCAGAATCCCACCCACCCCACAGGAAGGAGAGCTGTCCCCTCCGAGTCTCTTCAAGTAGCTCTGTCTGCCCCTGCAAAGAGGGCAGGACAGCAGGGAGCCCGAAGATGGCCCTAGAGCCAGGTTCCCCTAAGGTGACTGCTTTGAGGACAATGCCAATCATTCTCAGGGCGAGCTTCCGGTGTGTTTCCTGAAAAATCACACTCATTGCCCCATCGCCTCCCTTTATACTCAGCCACCAGCTCTCCGTCTGTTGGCAACATCTCCAGGGAATACTTGTCTGCCCTCTCCCAACTCACACACACACTGTGGCTATGACCCTGGGCATGGTGTGACTGCTTCCAGTCAAAACATTCCAACCCAGTAGTGGGCATGGGTACCCGGCCCAGAGCCAGGAACACACACCCACCAGCTCCAGGGTGTACACGGGATGTTGCCAGGGAGCCCAGCACTAAACCGGCCCTCTAGGCCAAGAATTATTTCTAGAAGGCATCCTACTGGGTCAGCTACCCAACCCCCTTCCTCTAAGCCAGATGTCAGGGGACAGAGCAGGGCTGGTCATGTTCCCCTTCTGTCTCAGGCTGGCAGCCCCCTGCCCTTGGAGCAGATCTGGTCTCTCTCCAGGGGGTGCTCTTCATTTCCCCAATCTCCCCCTTCTTTCTCCCTCCTCCCTTCCCCGATCTGTTTTTCAGTTACATAACGTGCCTTAAGATGGCACTGTTTAAATCCATCCAGCACACACTTTGCAGTCCGAGAAGGGTCACGTGGCCCTGCTCCCAGCCTCGCATCACCCCCGCCTCCCCTTTTACAACCTTGTTTGATTTCTGCGACTTCAAGGCTGAGCCTCTCGAGCTCATCCGTGAGCCCGGGCAAGACTGGGACTTGGGGTTTGCGACTTGAACAGCGGGGCAGCATGCAAGATGCCTGAGCTTGGGTCATTTATAAGAGAAAACCACAGGAGTGTGCTCAGGGCTGGGGAAGGGGGACCTGGAAATCCCTAAAGGACGCCAGGGGCAGCAAGGAACTGGGAGGAAGCCTGCTCAGGGCCCAGATCTGCCATGGACCAGGAGGACCCAGCTGCAGCCCATGCCTTGCTCTCTGCTGGGGATAGAGACTGGCTAGAACCAGGGTTTCTTAGCCGGGGAGGACTTGGTCTAGCCATGGCTCTAGTGCAAAGTTGCTGAAGACTAAACAGATCAGACTTGAAAAATTCCTGTGAGTGTGTGACTGTGGCAGGAGAGCAGGGAGGGAGCCCCAGGCTATACCTTCCTCACTCCCTTTCCTCAGATGTCCCAAACCCAGGGCACCCCAGCCCTGCCAGGAACATCAGCTGGAGAACGTAAGGTAGAGATGGTGGAGGAGTTCAGGGCTTTTACACTCCCGACCTGAGCTGTGCAGGAAGCCAGGGCCAGAGGCCAGGTCCCACTGGTCCAGGGAGCTGAGATAGGATGCAAGGACCGCCCTCTCCCCACCCCACCCCATGACCACTACCTTTCTCGAGCTCGCTGATCCGCTGGTGCAGGGAAGTCAGGGCGCTTTCGATCTTGACTCTTTCCTCGGTGTCGTTTTTGGGGCCCCCTTTGCCCTCCTCCAGAGTGTTCACCCGAGACAGCACCTGCCTCTCCAGGTCATCGATCTTGCTCTGCAGCAGATCCTTGAGACTGTTGGTCTGGCTGGAGGAATTGAGCCGGCTGTACTGCTGCGGGGGTGCAAGGGCGGGGGGGAAACCATATCGTTACGCGTGGAGTAGGGACCGTGCCGGGAGGCCAATGGCGCGGTCCCCTCAGGGCGACTGCGGGGGCGGCCTGGCAGGGAGCTCGGGCTAGTGCCCGTTCCGGGGCCCGCAGGCTTGGGGAGGCCTCAGCCAGGCATCCGCACCCGGCCAAGACCAGAGTTGGGGGTGTCAGGTAGGGTCGGGAATGGAGGTGGGGGAGGGCAGAGGGGCGCGTGAGCCGGAGGGGAAACAGCGGCGCGCGCGGACCTCGAGGTTCTCCAGGCGGGTTTTGAGCGACTGCAAAGTTTGCCCGAGTTGGCTGAGCGTCTCAGCGGCCGGCGTCCGAGACAGGTCGCCCATGGTGTTCTTGCCCGAGCCGGGCTGCTTGCGGCCGCCGCCGGTCCGCGCCTCGCCCGCGCTCGCGTCCAGGGTGCTCTGGCTCTCGCAGCGACCCAGCTTGGTGGTCAGCTCGCGGATGGTCTCCTTCTGGCTCAGGATGGTCTCCTTCTGCTGCAACACGGTCTCTCGGAGCTGCAGCACGTTGCTCCGGAGCTCCTCGGCGCCGCCGGCGGCCACGGACGCGGCGCACATGTCGGCGTCCACGGGCACCGAGGTGCAGATGAAGCGCGTCGGCCCGAAATCCTGGGCCCCGCTGCCCAAGAAGCAGAGGGCGAGCAGCGCACAGGTGCGCGCGGCGCGGCCGGCCGGCATGGCTGCGGGCGCTGGGACCCGGCGCTCCGGGCCCGGCTCGGCTCGGCTGGGGCTCCGCGGGCGGCCCGCGCTCTGGGCGCCGCGCTGCTGGCTGCTCCGCCGCGCAGTCCGCACCGCCGCGCTGTCCGGCCCCCACTGCCGCCTGCGCTGCGGAGCCCGCGCCTTTTATNGAAGAAGGCTGAGCACAGAAGAACTGATGCTTTTGAACTGTGGTGTTGGAGAAGACTCTTGAGAGTCCCTTGGACTGCAAGGAGATCCAACCAGTCCATTCTGAAGGAGATCAACCCTGGGATTTCTTTGGAAGGAATGATGCTAAAGCTGAAGCTCCAGTACTTTGGGCACCTCATGTGAAGAGTTGACTAATTGGAAAAGTCCCTGATGCTGGGAGGGATTTGGGGCAGGAGGAGAAGGGGACGACAGAGGATGCGATGGCTGGATGGCATCACAGCTGTGAGTCTGAGCAAATTCCAGAAGTTGATGATGGACCGGGAGGCCTGGCGTGCTGCGATTCATGGGGTGGCAAAGAGTTGGACACGACTGAGCGACTGAACTGAACTGAACTGATAGTAGTGTAAAAAAACATTAAGGAAAAACCAAGTCTTGAATAAAACAAAATAGAAACAATTCACGTCCATGTTTAAGAGAACTAATCATGATAATTCCACCTTTTTCACAGCCTTCATGTTTGTTCATCCAACTTCTCCTCTTACTGATTCAATGAATATTTACCACATGACATATTGAATGACATCTGCCTTTACAAAATTTTATACAGGGGATAAAGACAAATGTATAGGCAGCTTATAAAAAGGAATAAATCACTTGATAGATGATTAGAGGGAATTGGGGAGTAAATAAAAAGGGGAATAGGACCAGATGAGTTCTATCTAGAGTCAAAGGTATCTTTCTGACCAAAGTGATATTTAAAATAATTATACAGAGTGAAGTAAGCCAGAAAGAAAAACACCAATACAGTATACTAACACATATGTACAGAATTTAGAAAGATCATAATGATAACCCTGTATGTGAGACAGCAAAAGAGACACAAATATAAAGAACAGACTTTTGGACTCTGTGGGAGAGGGAGAGGGCGGGATGATTTGGGAGAATGGCATTGAAACATGTATACTATCATGTAAGAACGAAAAGCTAGTCTAGGTTCAATACAGGATACAGGATGCTTGGGGCTGGTGCACTGGGATGACTCAGAGAGATGATATGGGGAGGGTGGTGGGAGGGGGGCTCAGGGTTGGGAATTCATGTACACCTGTCATGTCAAGTATGTGAGACAGCAAAAGAGACACAAATATAAAGAACAGACTTTTGGACTCTGTGGGAGAGGGAGAGGGCGGGATGATTTGGGAGAATGGCATTGAAACATGTATACTATCATGTAAGAACGAAAAGCTAGTCTAGGTTCAATACAGGATACAGGATGCTTGGGGCTGATGCACTGGGATGACTCAGAGAGATGATATGGGGAGGGTGGTGGGAGGGGGGCTCAGGGTTGGGAATTCATGTACACCTGTCATGTCAATGTAGGGCAAAACCAGTACAGTATTGTAAAGTTAAAAAATAAAATTAAATTAAAAAATGAGAACTGAAGATATAGAAACAGTGTAGAGAAGAATATTGTCAGAATTTACAAAACTTATATGCCTACCAAATTCATGATTTTTTAATATTCACATATAAAATATTATCAAAAATACTTATTTTGATGAATTCATTTTTAAAATTTAACATTGTTTTAAAATACATATCATTCCCATAAGAAGAAAAATCAAAATCATCTATATAAGCAGAAGGAATTTCTGAAAATAAGTACATTGACACTAAGCAAACAATTAAATCTTATCTAATCACTACCTCCTACAGAAACCTCTGAGCCTCAGACCTTTTCTCTCCCAATATAAAGGGGATATTAGCAATATCAGTCTTAAGCCAAATAAATAAGTAAATTCCCTAGGTATGGAAGCAGGACTTATTAAGCCTACTTAATAAGCTATGACTAACTTAGACAGCATATTAAAAAGCAGAGACATGATTTTGAGAACCAAAGTCCATGTAGTCAAAGCTATGGTTTTTCTAGTAGTCATGTATGGATGTGAGAGATTGACCATAAAGAAAGCTGAGCACCAAGAATTGATGCTTTTGAACTGTGGTGTTGGAGAAGACTCTTGAGAGTCCTTTAGACTGCAAGAAGATCAAACCAGTCCATCCTAAAGGAAATCATTTTTAAATATTCATTGCAAGGACTGATGCTGAAGTTGAAGCTCCAATATTTTGGCCACCTGATGTGAAGAACCGACTCATTAAAAAAGCCCCTGATGCGGGGAATTGTAGAAGGCAGGAGGAAAAGGGGATGACAGAGGATGAGATGGTTGGATTATATCACCAACTCAGTGAACATTTGTTTGAGCAAGTTCTGGGAGTTGGTCATGGACAGGGAAGACAGGCAGGCTGTAGTCCATGGGGTTGCAAAGAGTCAGACATGACTGAGTGACTGAATGGAACTTAAGACTTTTCAAAATGATCTAATTAGAATATAACTTTTCTTATACTATCATACGACAATATTCAAAGCTCTGTTTGAGTGTCAGTTAAAAATGATTTTGTAAACTACTGGTGGTACATGTCTTATATCTACAGAGATAGAGCTCTAGACATAGAAGAGACTGGAAGTTTGGGTCCAGAAGCAGGACAGAAAAAGAAACTTTTGAAAAACTTGGAATCATAGATTAGAACTTGAACATGATTAGGCGAGAGTAAAACGTCAGAGCTGGAGATAAAAAGAGTAAAAGGTGATGTGATCATGCAGGGCTTTCTAAACTATGTTCACAGACTTCTTGAGGATCAGTGGTGTATTGCTGCTGCTGCTAAGGTGCCTCAGTCATGTCCGACTCTGTGCGACCCCACAGATGGAAGCCCACCAGGCTCCCCCATCCTGGGATTCTCCAGGCAAGATTCTCCAATGCATGAAAGTGAAAAGTGAGAGTGAAGTCGCTCAGTTGGTCCAACTCTTCACAACCCCATGGACTGCAGCCTACCAGGCTCGTCCACCCATGGGATTTTCCAGGCAAGAGTACTGGAGTGGGTTGCCATTGCCTTCTCCATCAGTGGTGTACTAGGGCAGCACAATTCTGATTAAGAAGATGCTTTGGATTGGAATAAGGAGCCATTTTCCCAGCGATTCTCAATGTGCCCATCACCACTACTCCTGCTTTGGTCATGCCATGAGTTTTTGACTAATGGGCATACATTTTATAATTCATTTAACATGTGATGGATGTTCAGGTTAAGACTGCAGAATTAATGTGCTGTAAGCTTGTTCCTAGGCAAAAAAGATTATAGACATCAAATCTATGAAAAATGAATGGTCTCATTTAAATCTAAATAAGGAATATTAATAGAAAGATATCCCTTTCAAGGGCCTAATTCTCAAAATATTTTCTAAATTAATTAAGAAAAGGTATTTTTTAAAACAATATATACAAGAAAAATAAGTTGAAATCTAAGAATTCACTTAATACAGTATGTGTGTGTGTGTGTATACATATATATACATGAAAAAACTGAAAGTGTCAGTCACTCATTTGTGTCCAACTCTTTGCGACCCTGTGGACTGTAATCCACCAGACTACTCTGTCCATGGAATTCTCCAGGCAAGAAAACTGGAGTGGGTAGCCATTTACTTCTCCAAAGGATCATCCTGACCCAGGGATTGAACTCGTGTCTCCTGCATTGCAGATAGATTTTTTTACCATCTGAACCACTAAGAAAACCTTATATATATATATATAATTTAAATGTCTTGAGTATACTGACATCTGCTCCTTTTTCTCTTTGAGCTAAGAACTTCTTCCTAGGAACATGGCGAAAACCTTGGAATAAAGTGAGGAAAACTCTACAACTTTATTCTAGTTTTATAAATAGTTGTGTGCTATACAGAGGTTCAGTGATACAAAACAGACTTAACTTTATGCCCATAAGTAGTTTCGTGTGACAGAATGAATAGCCTAGTTGCACAAACCCTGTTAGTGTAAAGCAGGGCTCCGTAATAGAAATTAGCTTTTTCAGATTAAAATTTAAAATGAATGGAAGAACAAAGATCCAAAATGTATGGGATACAGCAAAAGGAGTTCTAACAGGGATGTTTAGAGCTGTACACTCAGGAAACAAGAAAAATCGCAAAGAAACAATCTAAACTTACACCTAAAGTAACTAGAGAAAGAACAGAGAAAACCCAAAGTTAGTATAAGGAAAGAAATCACAAATCAGTTCAATTCAGTCTTTCAGTCGTGTCCATCTCTTTGTGACCACATGGACTGCAGCACACCAGGATTTCCCCTGCATCACCGACTCCCGAAGCCTACTTAAACTCATGCCCATTGCATCAGTGATGCTATCCAACCATCTTATCCACTATCATCCCCTTCTCCTCTCGCCTTCAACATTTCCTAGCATCAGGATCTTTTCAAATGAGTCAGTTCTTCACATCAGGTGGCCAAATTATTGGAGCTTCAGCCTCAGCATCAGTCCTTCCAATGAGTATTTAGGACTGATTTCCTTTAGGATGGACTGGTAGGATCTCCTTGCTGTCCAAGGGACTCTCAAGAGTCTTCTCCAACACCACAGTTCAAAAGCATCAGTTCTTTGGTACTCAGCTTTCTTTATAATCCAATTCTCACATCCATACATGACTACTGGAAAAACCAAAACTTTGACTAGACAGACCTTTCTTGGCAAAGTAATGTCTTTGCTTTCTAACAAGCTGTCTAGGTTGGTCATAACTTTTCTTCCAAGAAGCAAGTGTCTTTTAATTTCATGACTGCAGTCACCATACACAGTGATTTTGGAGGCCCTCCCCTCCAAAAAAAAAAAAGGTTTTCACCGTTTTGTTTCCCCATCTATTTGCCATGAAATGATGGGACAAGATGCCATGATATTAGTTTTCTGAATGTTGAATTTTAAGCCAACTTTTTCACTCTCCTCTTTCATTCATCAAGAGGCTCTCTAGTTCTTCTTTACTTTCTGCCATAAGTGTGGTATCATCTGATATCTGAGGTTGTTTATATTTTTCCCTGCAATCTTGATTCCAGCTTGTGCTTCATCCAGTCCAGCATGTCTCATAATTTACTCTATATATAAGTTAAACCAGCAGGATGATAATATACAGCCTTGATGTACTCTTTTCCCAATTTGGAAACAGTGTGTTGTTCCATGTCCAGTTCAAACTGCTGCTTCTTGACCTGCCTATATATTTCTCAGGAGGCAGGTCAGGTGGTCTGGAATTCCTACCTCTTTAAGAATTTTCCATTGTTTTGGTGTGACACATAGAGTCAAAAGATTTGCCATAGTCAATAAAGCCAAAATAGATGTTTTTCTGGAACTCTCTTGCTTTTTTTATGATCCAACAGATGTTGGAAATTTGACCTCTGGTTCCTCTGCTTTTTCTAAATCCAGCTTGAACATCTGGAAGTTCATTGTTTATGTACTGCTGAAGCCCGGCTTGGAGAATTTTGAGTATTACATTGCTAGAATGTAAGATGAGTGCAATTGTGTGGTAATTTGAGCACTCTGTGGCATTGCCTTTCTTTGGGATTGGAATGAAAACTGACCTTTTCAAGTCCTGTAGCCACTGCTGAGTTTTCCAGAGTTGTTGGCATATTGAGTTCAGCACTTTCACAGAATCATCTTTTAAGATTTGAAATAACTCCATCACCTCCACTAGGTTTGTTCATAGTGGTGCTTCCTAAGCCCCACTTGACTTTTCATTCAGGATGTATGGCTCTAGGTCTATGATCAAACCATTCTGGTTATCTGGGTCATGAATATCTGTTTTATATAGTTCTTCTTTGTATTCTTGCTACCTCTTCTTAATATCTTCTGCTTCTGTTAGAAGCAGAAGCATTTCTACCCTTTATTTTGTTCATCTTTGCATGAAATGTTCTCTTGGTATCTCTAATTTTCTTGAAGAGATCTCTCATCGTATGGATGGAGGTTCAGGACATTGTACAGGAGGCAGTGATCAAGACCACCCCCAAGAAAAATAAATGTGTATAGCAAAATGAATACAGATTGTAAAGCAAAACAAACTAAAAAATAAAAATTAATTTAAAAAAAGAAAAATAAATGAAAAAAGGCAAAATGGTTGTCAGAAGAGACCTTACAAATAGCTGAGAAAGGAAGAGAAGCTAAAGGCAAAGGAGAAAAGGAAAGATATACCCATTTGAATGCAGAGTTCCAAAGAATAGCAAGGAGAGATAAGAAAGCCTTTCTCAGTGATCAATGCAAAGAATTAGAGTAAAGCAATAGAATGGGACCGACTAGAGATATCTTCAAGAAAATTAGAGATATCAATCATAAATATCAGAGCAGAAATAAATGAAATAGAAATGAAGAAAGTGGGAAAGATTAACAAAACTGAAAACTAGGTTTTTTAAAGTTGCTTTCATAGCCCTTTATTAATTATCCATTTATATATGTGATTGACTTAGTAGACATTTGTTCTTCACTTTTTAACACCACATAAAAAAATAAACTCAAAATGGATTAAAGATCTAAATCTAAGACCAGAAACCATAAACTCTTAGAGGAAAGCATAGGCAGAACACTCCCCAACATGAATCACAGCAAGATCCTCTATGACCCACCTCCCAGAGTAACGGAAATAAAAATGAAAACAAACAAATGGGACCTAATTCAACTTAAAAGCTTGTGAACAACAAAGGAAACTATAAACAAGGTGAAAAGTCAGCCTTTGGAATGCTAGAAAATAATAGGAAACAAAGCAACTGACCAAGAACTAATCTCCAAAATATACAAGCAGCTCATATACCAGAAAAATGAACAACTCAATCAAAAAGTGAAAAGTGAACCAAAGAACTACACAGATATTCCTCCAAAGAAGACATACAGATGGCTAATAAACACATGAAAGATGCTCAGCCTCACTCATTATTAGAGAAATGCAAACAAAAACTACAGTGAGGTATGATCTCACACTGGTCAGAACGGCTGCCAGCAAAAAGTCTAGAAACAATAGATGTTGGAGAAGGTGTGGAGAAAAGGGAACCTTTTTACACTGTTGGTGTGAATGAAACTGGTGCAGCCACTATGGAGAACAGTGTGGAGAGTCCTAAAAAACCTTAAAAAGTCCGTATGACCCAGCAACCCCACTGCTGGGCATACAGGAAACCAGAGCTAAAAGAGACCCTTGTACCCCAATGTTCATTGCAGCAGTGTTTACAATAGCTAGGACATGGAAGCAACCTAGAAGTCCATTGGGCAGATGGATGGATAAGGAAGTTGTGGTACATATACACAGTGGAATATTACTCAGCTATAAAAAGAATTTAGTCAGTTCTAATGAGGTGGATAAAACTGGAGCCTATTATACAGAATGAAGTCAGAAAGAGAAACACCAATACAGAATATTAATGCATATATATATATATATATGGAATTTAGAAAAATGGTAATGATGGTCCTCTGTGCAAGGCAGCATAAGAGACACTGATGTAAAGAAGACACTTTTGGACTATATGAGAGAAGGCAAGGGTGGGATGGTCTGAGCGAACATTGAAATATGTATATTACCATAGGTAAAATAGATGACCAGTGACCAGTGTAAGTTTGATGCATGAAGCAGGGCATTCAAAGCCAGTGCTCTGGGACAACCTAGAGGGATTGGTGGGGAGGAAGGTGGGGGGTTCAGGATAGGGGGACAAGTGTACCTATGGCTGATTCTTGTCAATGTATGGCCAAAACCACCTCAATATTGTAAAGTAATTATCCTCCCATTAAAATAAATAATTTGTTTAAGTTGGTTCTTTGAAAACATAAAATTTATTTATTTTGGGGGAAAAGGGGGAGAAGGCTCAAATCAATAAAATTATAAATGAAAAGGAGACATTACAATGGACACCACAGAAATACAAAGGATATATTACACATTGGTGAAGCCACTATGGAAAACAGTATGGAAATTTCTCAAAAAGTTGAAATAGAAGTACCACATAACCCAACATTTGCATTCTTGGGTAGATATCTGAATAAAATAAAAACATTAATTTGAAAAGATACATACACCCCAGTGTTCAAAGCAGCATTATTTCCAATGTCAAAATATGGCAATTGCCTAAGTGTCCATCAAATAGTGAATAGATTAGATGTTGTGTGTACTCACACACACACACACACACACACACACACACACAATGGGCTACTGCTCAATCATAAAAAAGAATGAGGTTTCGCTATTTGCAGCGACACGGGTGGACTTACAGAGCATTATGTAAATGAGATGTCAGAGAAAACCAAATACTGTATGATGTCACTTACGTGTGAGATCTAAAAGTGCAAAACCTAGTAAATAAAACGAAAGAAGACAGGCGCACAAATACAGAGCACAAACCAGTGGCTACCAGTGGGAAGGGGGAGAGATAACACAGAAGTAGGGTAATAAGAGGTACAAACTACTAGGTATAAAATAAGGTATAAGGATATAAAGTAAAACATGGGAAATAGAGCCAATATTTTATAATAATTGTAAATGGTGTATAATTTTAAAATTATAAATTACTATGTTGTACAAATAAAACTTATATGATACTGTCTATCAACTATATCGCATTTTAAAAAAATGGGAAAAAACAAAACAAACAAACAAACAAAAAAGACCGCTACAAGCAATTATATGAAAAAAAAAAAAAATGAACAACCTGGGAAAACTGGACAAGTTCTTAAAAAGTATAACCTTCTAAGACTGAACCAGGAAGAAATAGAAAATATGAACAGACCAATGAGAAGTACTAAAATTGAAACTATGATTTAAAAACTCCCAACAAGCAAAAGTCAAGGATGAGATGGCATCACAGGCAAATTCTATCACATTCAAGAAAAGTTAACACCTACTTCTCTGAAACTCTTCCAAAAACTTTCAGAGGAAGAAATACTCACAAACTCATCCTATGAGGCCAACAACAGCTTAGAAAAGATACCACATAAAAACCAAATCACAGGCCAATATCACTGATGACTATAGATGCAAAAATCCTCAACAAAATTCTAGCAATCCAAATCCAACAGTACATTAAAAGAATTATATACCATATCAAGTGGGAATTAATCCCAGGGATGTACAATTTTTCATTATCTACAAATCAATCAGTGTGATACACCACACCAAAAAAAAAAAAAAAAGAATAAAAACTATATGATCATCTCAATACATGCAGAAAAATCTTTTGACAAAATTTGACACCAATTTATGATAAAAAAAAACTCTACAGAAAGTGAACATAGAGGGCTCATTCCTCAACATAATGAAAACCATATATGGCAAATGTACAGTTAACATCATACTCAATGATAAAAAGCTGAAAGCATTCCTCTAGATCAGGAACAAAGCAAGGATGTCCACTGTAATCACTTTTACCCAAAATAGCTTTGGAAGTCTTCATTACAGCAATCAGAAAAGAAATAGAAATAAAAGGAATCCAAGTTGGAAAAGAAAAAGTTGTCACTGTTTGCAGATGACAAGATACTACACATAGAAAATCCTAAAGATGCTACCAGAAAACTATTAGAGCTATCAATGAATTTGTAAAGTTGCAGGTTACAAAATTAATACCCAAAATCTGTTGCATTTCTATACAATAGCAAAAGATCAGAAAGAGAAAATCAAGAAACTATCACATTTACCTTCATATCAAAAAGAATAAAATACCTAGGAATAAGCCTACCTAAGGGGACAAAAATCTGTACTCTGAAACTATAAGACACTGATGAAAGAAATCAAAGATGACACAAAAAGATGGAAAGATATATTATGCTCAATACTGTCAAAATGACTATACTACCCAAGGCAATCTATAGATTCAATGCAATCTCTATCAAAATACCAATAGCATTTTTCAAAGAACCAAAACTAAAAACCTTTAAGTTTGTATGGAGACACAAAAGACCTGAATCAGCCCTAGGAAAGCCAGAGGCAATGGCAAGGCCAGGGAGCCCTGGCTTACCCCATAGCTCCTGGGTGGTGGATTGGCCCCAGGGCAGCCATTAGAGATGCCAGGAAACACTCCACTCCTGGCTTCTGGGCATCCTCCAACATTGATTGGCTCCAGCCAACAACTCCTGCAGGGCATTTGCCCAGGGCTCTGGCAGTATGTTGACCAATACCCAGTGGCCGGAGAAGATTTACACACTCAAGAGGACAAGCAGTGGGGCAACCAATGTGCCAGGCATGTCCTACAGCTACGCACAGCAACTGATGGGCATGTCCCTACTAGCCAGGCCTGATGAAACATGGTCCATTGGAGAAGGAAATGGCAAACCACTTCAGTATGCTTGCCTTGAGGACTCCATGAACAGTATGGAAAGGTAAAAAGATAAGACACTGAAAGATGAGCCTCCCAGTTGGTAGGTATTCAAAGAAGAGCAGAGAAATAGCCCCAGAAAGAATGAAGAGGCTGAACCAAAGCAGAAATGATGCCCAGTTGTGGACGTGTCTGGTGGTGAAAGTAAACAATGATGTTGTAAAGAACAATATTGCACAGGAACTGGAATGTTAGGCCCATTAATCAAAGTAAATTGGATGTGGTCAAACAGGAGATGGTAAGAGTGAATGTCGAAATTTTAAGAATCAATAAACAAAAATGGATGGGAATGGGTAAATGACTAGTATATCTATAACTGTGGGCAAGAATCCCTTGCTACTATGAGGGCTACTTCAGAAGAAATGGAGTAGCCCTCATAGTCAACAAAAGAGTCCAAAATGCAATACTTGGGTGCAATCTCAAAAATAACAGAATGATCTCAGTTTGTTTCCAAGGCAAACCATTCACATCCCAGTAATCCAAGTCTATGCCCCAACAACTAATGCTGAAGAAGCTGAGGTTGAATGGTTCTATGAAGACCTACAAGACCATCTAGAACTAACACCAAAAAAAGATGTCCTTTTCATCATAGGGAAATGTAATGCAAAAGTAGGAAGTCATGAGATACCTGGACAGGCAAATCTGGCCTTGGAGTACAAAATGAAGCAGGGCAAAGACTAACAGAGTTTTGCCAAGAGAACGCACTGGTCATAGAAAACACTCTCTTCCAACAACACAAGAGATGACTCTACACACAGTCATCACCAGATGGTCAATACCAAAATCACATTGATTGTACTAATTGAGCCAAAGATGGAGAATATCTATACAGTTAGCAGAAACAAACCTGGAGCTGACTGTGGCTCAGAACATCAACTTCTTATTGCAAAATACAGGCTCAAGTTCAGGTGTGATCTAAATCAATTACCTTATGATTATACCATGGAGGTGACAAATGATTCAAGGGATTTGATCTGGGATACAGAGTGCCTGAAGAGCTATGGATTTAGGTTCATAACATTGTATAGGAAATGGTGACCAAAACCACCCCCAAGAAAAAAAAATGGGAGAAGACAAAGTGCTTCTCTGAGGAGGCCTTACAAATAGCTGAGAAAAGAAGAGACGTGAAAGGCAAAGGAGAAAAGGGACGATACAGCCATCTGAACTCAGAGTCCCAAAGAACAGCAAGGAGCGATAAGAAAGCCTTTTTAAGTGAGCAATGTAAAGAACTAGAGGAAAACAATTGAATGGAAAAGACTAGAGATCTCTTCAAGAAAATTACAGATACCAAAGAAACATTTCATGCAAAAATGGGCACAAGGAAGGGCAGAAATGACAAAGATCTGATAGAAGCAGGAGAGATTAAGAAGAAGTGGCAGGAATAAACAGAACTGTATGGAAAAGTTCTTAATGACCCAGATAACCATGATGGTGTGGTCATTCACCTAGAGCCAGACATCCTGCAGTGTGAAGTCAAGTGGGCCTTAGGAAGCATTACTACAAATCAAGTTAGTGGACACGATGGAATTCCAGTTGAAGTATTTAGAATGCTAAAAACAAAACAAAACACACTCTTAAAGTGCTGCACTCAATATTCCAGCAAATTTGGAAAAGTCAGGAGTGGTCACAGGACTGGAAAAGATCAGTTTCCATTCCAGTCCCAAAGAAGGGCACTCATTTTACATGCTAGTAAGATTATGCTCAAAATCCTTCAAGCTAGGCTTCAATAGTATGTGAAATAAGAACTTCCAGATGTACAAGCTGGTTTTAGAAAAGCCCAGAGGAGCCAGCCAGACATCAAACTGCCTACATTCAGTGGATCATAGAAAAGCCAGGGACTTCCAGAAATACATCTACTTCTGCTTCATTGACTATGCTAAAGTCTTTGACTGTGTGGATCACAACAAACTGTGGATAATTCTTAAAGAGATGGGGCTACCAGACCACATTACCTGCCTCCTGAGAAACCTGTATTCAGATCAAGAAGCAACAGTTAAAACTGGACACAGAACAGACTGGTTCAAAATTGGGAAAATAATATGTCAAGGCTGTATATTGTCAGCCTACTTACTTAACTTATATGTACAGCACATCATGTTAAATAATAGACTGGGTGAACCACAAGCTAGAATCAAGACTGCTGGGAGAAATATCAATGACCTTAGATATACAGATGACACCACCCTAATGGCAGAAACTGAAGAGGAACTAAAGAGTTTCTTGATGAAGGTGATAGAGGAGAATGAAAAATATGGCTTAAAACTCCTCAACATTCAAGATACTAAGATCACGGATTCTGGCCCCATCATATCATGGCAAATAGATCAGAAAACAGTGACAGACTTTATTTTCTTGGGCTCCAAAATCACTGTGGACAGTGATTGCAGCTATGAAATTAAAAGATACTTGCTCCTTGTAAGAAAAGCTATGACAAACCTAGACAGCATATTAAAAAGCAGAGATGTCACTTTCCCAATGAAGTTCTGTATAGTCAAAGCTATGGTTTTTCCAGTAGTCATGCACAGATGTGAGAGCTGGACCATAAAGAAGGCTGAGTGCTGAAGAATTGATGCTTTTGAACCGTGGTGAGGGAGAAGATTCTTGAGAGTCCCTTGGACAGCAAGGAGATCAAACCAGTCACTTCTAAAGGAAATCAACACTGTATAGTCATTGGAACGACTGATGCTGAAGCTGATGCTCATCATGCTGAAGCTGATGCTCCAATACTTTAGCCACCTGATGTGAAGCATTAACTCATTGGAAAAGGCCCTGATACTGGAAAAGATTGAAGGCAGGAGGAGAAGGGGGTGACAGAGAATGAGATAACTGGATGGCATCACCGACTCAATGACATGAATTTAAGCAAACTAAGGGAGATAGTGAAGGACAGGGAAGCTTGCTGTGCTGCAGTCCATGGGGTTGCAAAGATTCAGACATGACTGAGCTACTCAACAACAGTAACAAAAGATCCTAAATAGCCAAAGCAAACTTAAGAAAGAAAAACAGACCTGGAGAATGAACTTATGGTTACCAGCAAGATGAGGAGGAGGAATAATTACTGAATTTTGGATTTATATGTACACAGTACTATATTTAAAATTGATAACTATAAAGGACCTACTGTATGGTACCAGGAACTCTGCTTAATGTTAT
This sequence comes from Aepyceros melampus, assembly GCA_006408695.1. Lineage (NCBI taxonomy): Eukaryota > Metazoa > Chordata > Mammalia > Artiodactyla > Bovidae > Aepyceros > Aepyceros melampus. Next base: position 545,913 of record SJXQ01004285.1, on the reverse strand, counting down.
GTAACAATCTAAATGGGAAAAGCATTTGAAACAAATAGATACATATATTACTGAATCACTTTGCTGTATACCTGAAATTAATAGAAAACTATTAACTAACTCTTCCAATATAAAATAATAAAATGAAATAAAATGGAAAAAAGAGAACATATACACATCCATACATTGTTCTCTTTGTTTTATTTTATGGTAGCTGGGGAAAAAGTTTAACTTGATTCTCTAAATTTATTACACAAACCACTCAAGAACTTGGAAACACAAGAAAAACACTGCTTTATATGGTAAGAACTATTATTTGGAAGTTGGACATCTACCTATTTGATTTTTAAAAGGTGTATGCATATGTGTATTTATTTAATGCATAAGAAATATGTTTACTGTGTATGTCTATATGTGTATACCATGCTGAGCTGTTACAGTTTCAATCTCAGCTGGTTAAATTAACAAATGCTATGAAGACCACTGGCTATAGTTTTTGGCAAAAGTAACATTATTAAACAATTTCACACCTTATTGTGAAATGCAAATTAAAACAGCAATGAGATACTTTTTTTAAAAAACTATCACTCAGTCACTGTTGGAGTGGATTTAAATGTGTATAGACTTGGACTGTTTGCAGGGTAATTTGATTATGTGTATCAAAAGCCTTAACAATATGTATAAACAATGAACTAAAAATTCAGTTACTAGAAATTTATCCTAAGGAAATAATTAAGCAATGGTCAAACTTTTCATATAATTAACTGCAAGGCTGTTTGTTTTGCAGTTATTTGTAGGAATGAAAAATGCGAACCAAATTTTTCAACAACTGAGAACTGGTTGAAAACCACAGTGAACATTCATATAATAGAAGATCTCTATGTCATTAAAATATCATGTGAGAGATGATTATAAACATTAAAATGTGTTTAAAATTTGCATGTACAGAGAGAGAGAGACAGACATATGTTTAATTAAAGCATGTGATGAAAAGAAATCAATTACTGTATTATATTATAAATCAGACTTATCAGTTGAAATTTGGGGAAACAGAAAAGGAGGGGTTGCTAGTTGTATCAAAAAATTCTATTAGATTAGGGTATCAGGTGCATCTTCCAGAAATGGGAGATGTGGGAGTCCAGCAAAGCCAAAAGAAAAAGTAAGGCAGTGGGAGAAGGTGTAGCGGTGATGGGAGAAAGATGATCTGGAGGATGAGAATGTGGCAAATGGAGGCTTAAGGTATTCTCTAGCTTACTGTCACAGAGGAAGGTCAGAACTGACACCATGTGGAACGTGACTCCCTCATCCTTCAGGTGATGTATTCTATTCTTTTAACCCTGCACATTGTGAGTTAAACATTAGACAAAGGTTGTTTGTGCCCAAATAGCTCATTAAATTCCCTTAAGACAGTTCACATCCCACCCCTGGGTTAGTTACGGCTATTATTTGTTGTCAATCAGTTTGCTTTTGGCCTAGCAACCTTGTGGATAAGCAGTGATAGGAGCAATAAAGCAAAAATAACTGCTAACTTGAAGTTTCGTAGGAGCCTTATGATACCTACATGCACAAGCGGAAGAAGAAAGGTTTTGTTTCCCTTGAAGGCAAGATCACTCCAAGAAGTCTGCCATCTGCCTTTAGCCTTTAACCTTAAACTCCCTCCTGCTTCCCCCTTTCCTTTCACATCAGAAATGCCTGAATTCTACCAGGAATTAAGATGGTTCTTTAGGACATTAGTCCACCATCTTCTTGGTTTTCTGGCTTACAAATAAAGGCACTGTTCCTTCCTCCATCACCTTGTTTCTCAATTTATTGTCCTGTCATGTGGATTTGGTAACACTATTTTACTCCGTGTGTCTGCTTACAGACCTCATAAAGAAAATGATAGGAAGGCTAACATTATTCACCAAGGCTTTATAGGTTGGCTTTCATGTTTATTGGACTAAAACTCTGTGCCCAATATGATTCATGAGGTATCCAGTTTTATTTGTATAACTTTTAAAATATTTAATAAAGTATACAGGATGTAATGTGTGGTTGACATTTACTATTTCATACTCAAAATATTTCCTTGGCTTTTGTTAGGATACAGCTAGTAATAAGCCATTCAGTGCCCCTGTTTTCTTATGTCTTCACCTATAGCATAAGATAGTAACCAATTACCTAACTTGCTGTAATGGTTAAAAGACTACTGGACTATCTAAGAAGATATGGCATACACACAATGGAGTTACTCAGTAATTAAGAATGAAAAATGCCATTTGCAACAACATGCATGGACCTGGAGACTGTCATCCTGAGTGAAGTAAGGCAGGCAGAGAAAGATAAATATCATGATATTGCTTATATGTGGAATCTTTAAAAAGAGATACAAATAAACTTATTTACAAAACACAAACAGAGTCACAGATGTAGAAAACAACTTAATGGTTACCAAGGGGATTGGAGAGGGAGGGATAAATTGGGAGACTGGGATTAAACATACACACTACTATGTATACTATGTACCTATAAACAGGTAACCAATAAGGACCTACTGTATAGCTCAGGGAACTCCACTCAGTACTCTGCAATGACCTGCATGCTGAGAGATTCTGAAAACAATTATATATATATGCTGCTGCTAAATCACTTCAATCATGTCCGACTCTGTGTGACCCCATAAACGGCAGCCCACCAGGCTCCCCCGTCCCTGGGATTCTCCAGGCAAGGATACTGGAGTGGGTTGCCATTTCCTTCTCCAATGCATGAAAGTGAAGAGTGAAAGTGAAGTCGCTCAGTCGTGTTGACCCTCAGCAACCCCGTGGACTGCGGCCTTCCAGGCTCCGCCATCCATGAGATTTTCCAGGCAAGAGTACTGGAGTGGGGTGCCATTGCCTTCACCAATATATATATATATATATATATGTACATGTATATATGTATGTATAACTGATTTATTCTGCTGTACAGATGAAACTAATACATTGTAGATCAACTAGACTCCAGCAAAAATTAATTTAAAAAAAGCCTACTAGACTATCTGACATATATCAAGCCTTAATCCATTGTATTTGGTATCACTAATATTTTAATGAATCTTTACAGAAAGTTCCAGGGTTATAATTCTATTAATACTCCCAATATCTTTTCATTTTATCTAATGTTGTGCTTAATTAGCTTATAATAATAGATATACTTGGCTGTTTTTTTATAGTGTCCTTATTATTCATACTTGTTTTTAATTTATTCAACTTTTAAATTACTATTTTACATTCCAAGGAAAATCCTTTCGAGTTTGGAATTCACTTGCGAAATATTAACATTTTCAGGTTTTACACAGTATGAATAACTGACAAGTTCATGTCATTGTTATTCTAGGCAGTATTATATGTACACAGTATTAATGCATTCCAAGTCAATAAAATGTTATGGGATATATATTATTAATATCTGGAATTTACAATTGAGGAAACTGAGCCACACAGTGGCCATGTGATTTCTCAAGGGTCACAGAGCTGATAATGGTCAGAGGTGGGCTTTAAGCCAGGCACTGTGGCTCTGTGTCTGCTGTCACCTGTTATGCTTATCCCTTCCCACCTTCACAGCCCAGGTTTACCGTCTCAGTGAATTTGTGTGGATTTTCTCTTCAGGTAATACCCATTTCACAATATGTGTATTTCAAAATACATTCAGTTGACAGGATGTCTCTTATAATTTCTTTCATTTATTTTCACTATTTTCTAGCTGGTAATTCCTGGAACATATATTAAAGTAATTATTTCTACACTTGTAACACACTCAGTTCAGTTCAGTCTCTCAGTCGTGTCAACTCTGCGACCCCATGAATTGCAGCACGCCAGGACTCCCTGTCCATCACCAACTCCCAGAGTTCACTCAGACTCATGTCCATCCAGTGATGCCATCCAGCCATCTCAAGTTCCTTTAATACTTTAGTGTTCATAAATAACCCCTTTATTTTTAAAGATGTATAACTATACAATGAATAAATAATGAAGTTACTGACCACTTTTTCATATAATGAACAAATGGTTTATTAGCTGTAATTTTGCTTTCTTTCCATCTAATTGATGAAGACCAGCAATAACAAACTTGAAAATGTAAAAGAAAAAAAAAGGTTGTAAGCAAACTAAAATTTAATTTAGATAAGAGTAAATTGATAACAACCAAATAAAACCTTAATAGAAAAAAAAACCCTACTATTTTAATGTTAAAATATTTAAATTTCAGTTAAAATTTCAACAAAATTTTTAAGAAACTGGGTTAAGCATATATATGAAACTTTATAGATGTTATAATAATCAAGAGCAAAGAAGTCAAACTACTACCACTATAAAAATATATTAGGAGCTGGAATAACATGTTTGTATTGGCACAGGAATGAATAAATATCTGTATAATATTGAACAGAGAAGAGCAATGCATCTGCTGGCACAAAAGAATGATAACATTGACAGTTCAATTCTTTGTGGAAAGAATGCTTTAATAAACTCCATTGGGAGAACATGTTAGTTTTATTATTTACACTGACCTTAAGTCTTATTAAGAAATGATCAATGGGTAAGAAAAATGTTTCATAGAAAAAATGAATATGCCCAATAGGCTGGATGGTAAACTTCATTAGCAACAAGCAAAATGCAAAATAAAGGATGTCAATTTTTTTTTCCCTCATTAACCTGGAAAAAATAAAATATCATAGTGCTGGTTGATGTGAATATAGGATACTCCAATATATATATTAGAGTAGGATATTTTTTTCTATTAAGGTTTTACTTGATTCTTGTTAATTTACTCTTATCTAAATTAAATTTTAATTTAGTCATAATGTGTCTTTCTTTCACATTTTCAAATTGGTAATTGCTAGTCTACGTCACAGAGAAGGCAATGACACCCCACTCCAGTACTCTTGCCTGGAAAATCCCATGGACGGAGGAGCCTGGTAGGCTGCAGTCCATGGGGTAGCTAAGAGTTTACATGACTGAGCGACTTCACTTTCACTGTTCACTTTCATGCATTGGAGAAGGAAATGGCAACTCACTCCAGTGTTCTTGCCTGGAAAATCCCAGGGATGGGAGAGCCTGGTGGGCTGCTATCTATGGGTCACAGAGTCAGACACGACTGAAGCGACTTAGCAGCAGCAGCAGCAGTCTACATCAATTAGATGGAAAGAAAGGAAAATTATAACTAAATAGACATATAGTTGGTGGGAATATAGGTTATGTTATGTTAAGCCTACATATGGAAGAAATAAAATTATAATACATAAATATATATATATTTTACATTACTATGTTTAGATAAAGATTTAGATATACAGATTCAAACAGTATGGAAAATGTTTCAAAAGATATGCATACTTAATGCAGACTCATACAGATCTAGGAGATCCAACCAGTCCATTCTGAAGGAGATCAACCCTGGGATTTCTTTGGAAGGAATGATGCTAAAACTGAAGCTCCAGTACTTTGGCCACCTTATGCGAAGAGTTGACTCATTGGAAAAGACCCTGATGCTGGGAGGGATTGGGGGCAGGAGGAGAAGGGGACGACCGAGGATGAGATGGCTGGATGGCATCATGGACTCAGTGGACATGAGTCTGGGTGAACTCCGGGAGTTGGTGATGGACAGGGAGGCCTGGCGTGCTGCGATTCATGGGGTCGCAAAGAGTCGGACACGACTGCGCGACTGAACTGAACATACAGATCTAGTGTCACACAATATAAAACTGGGAAAATCTATTAATAATAGGCAAAGAATCCCATAGAAAGTTATGTTTAGTCCTAGTGTTGATGTTCCATGGTAAAGAGTCCAGGAGAAGAAATTATACCCAAATCTTTCTATGTAAACAAGTTGAAAATGTTGCATTGGGATATCTAGTCAAACAATAGGTTACAATGAAAATCCCTCAGTGGCACAACTGGTCTTGTTAAAAGGGGGAGATTTTTGGAGCTTATCAACCGATAATAACTCCTACTTCACTTGGAGCTGGCTAAGATCTGCTGAGTTAAATAAACACCATAAGGAGAAAGGCAGCAAGCCTTCAGAGCTATCAAAATGTGTCTCTGACTGATACTGCTAGTTATCTCTGGAGAAAGGTGAGAGATAATGTGTGGGGAAGTGGGTGCTGGTAACTTGTGCTCCGTACATTTTGTATTCTCTATGGTTTAATTCATTTACCAGAAGAAAGGAATCAGTTTATTGTTTGTGTCATTCAAAACTAATATAAAATAAGCTATTGTTCTTCTCCTTAGAGTGGTGGGAGGGAAGAAAGCATGATGCTCTTTCTAATAACAACAGTACAAGTTTAAGGATATTTTAAATGTCAGGGTAGATAAATGTGATGTGATTTATAGGATGAAGTACATGTATTTGTTCTTCAGTTGACCAAATATATATGAGAAATTTAAGTATATTCAGCTTCATATTCATCATCATAGCTCCCAAAACCCTTGGACTTTCCTGAGAGAGAAGAGAAGTGGGATAGTATTTGGTTTCTTGTCCTCAGTTCATGGAAATTCTCAGGGAAGGTGACTTTTCAGTCCCACCCAAGGATGGGGGCTGGCTACCAGGAGAACCAACCACATGATCAGATTTTTGACTTTCAGTCTTACCACATGATTTCAGGGAGGGGCAAGGGGCTAGAGGTTGAATGAGTCATCATGACTGATAGATTTTATTAGTCGTAACTATATAATGATGCTTCCATCAAACTCCCAAAGGACAAATTTTTGGCCCATTGTGGAAAACTTCCACAATGGGGAGCCAGAATGCTTCCATGTGCCAAGAGGACAGAGGCTCCTCTTGGTTCAGGACCTCACCCTGTGTATCTCTCTGTTTAGCTTGTTGACTCATGTCCTTTAATATCCTTTTCTAAAGATCAGTTATCTAGTGAAAAAACTGGATTTCCTGAGTTCTATGATCCATTCTAGCAAATTAAATGAACCTAATGGGGGCATCAGGGGAACTTCTAATTTGTAGCCTGCTAGTCAGAAGCACGGGTAGAAACCTGGGCTTGCAACTGGCATCTTAAATAGAAGGCTGACTTAGGAGGTTGAGTCCTGATTTCATCTCTGATAACATATGTCAGAAATGCTGGCTTCTGAGAGTTGCTTGTTGGTGTGGGGAAGCCTCCATACGTTTGGAATTGAGTCCAGGACCACTTTACAATGAGGAAATGTTTAAATGTGAGAAAATGCATACAAAATGAATTTTTAAAAAGCTTTCCATGGATGTTAAACAGGAATTCTTTCATGCTCTCAGCTCAAGTTGCTCAGCAAAAAACAAAACAAAACAAAAAAAACCAACATACAATAACCTCAGTTTGCTTCTGTAAGGGAGCAATCACAGTCATTATGTTGACAGGCTGGGCCTTTTGCAACTATTTTGTCCTACAAATAAATTTATGCTGAATATTTGGCATCTCACCAATAGAGAAGCACAGCAGCTGAGAGACTATGACAGAAAATAGCCCCTAAGCATATATCCAAGTCACTGCCTTTGTTTTGCAACTGACCACAAACACTAGACAGAAGTGTTTATTAAATCTGGCAGAATATAAAAACTTTATGGCTTTTACTGGAAGCTGCACAGAGAGAGAAGTATTTGCAAACACACGTCCACTTCTTTATACCTTTGGCTCAACAAACTAGGTGTCTCCTGTTTTGTTCCTGCCACATCAGTAAACTGGTGCAGAAAAGACAATTTTCCCCCCCAACTCCTATCTTTTGAAAGGAAATCTAATTAGTGTGTGATTGCTGAATTCATTTTACACATGTAATATCTGTTTTGCTTCATGGGCTTAACAGTTCTGACAATAGACCTGCCATCCTGCTCAGTAAATGGGGCATCTCATGAATACTGTGAAAGAAGCCCAACAAAAGCCCCATAACAAGTGCTTTTTGCTGCAAATGTCCAGATTAATCAGTTGTTTCCCTTCTCCTACCTGAATCTCTGATCATAGTATCAACTTTGTGTCTCACTGAATCCTGCTACTTTTTTCTTTCCGTTTTAAAGATGTTGATTTACAAATAAAACCATTTATAAAAGGGAAGAGGATGAAATACCTGTGTGAGTATCAGAGCAAGACAGTGTCCCCAAATGATTCAATTTGCTGAAGCTCAAGCTCCAAAAATATCAATTATATGACAGATGCGGTGTGGTATATTGTTCAAAAACTGACACTCAACCTATTTCATCAATAAGTGGTTTTGCAATAAACAAAAATAGTAATGGCACATTGTGGGAAATGCTATTGCTAATTGCTTTGCTCTAATTACCCAGAAGTGCAATGAAGCGCAGTATCTTTTTTTCCATATGATTTCCTGCTATTCTTTTTTTTTTTAAATTTTATAAATTGTCTCCTCTTTAACTCTCTGCTTATGAAACTCTTACCAATCTTTCACACAATGGATCCTCAAGAAAACCAACTGAATTTCCAATCCTTGAGATATATTAATGAGCTCTTAGGGTCTATGTATCTTGTATCTCTCTCTACCATAGCAAGGACTACAGCTGGGCTGGATATCTTTCCTAGGCTCTATCAGAGTTACAATTCATTCATCTCTACCATCCTTTCGGCCCCAGAAGGCTGACTTCTATAAACCACAAGGGACTTTCTCAACCTGTGCTTTCCAGAGTGTTGACTCATTAGAAGCAGGAGAGCAGAGGGAGAAAGGAAAATAAAGTCAAGGGTTTTATTCCCATGGATTATTCCTTGCACTTGAGACAGGAAGTAGGGAGGGCACAAATTTAACAGAATGACATAGCCCAAGGAGATGATATAAATTGATTAGAACCAAATAGATCCAAATAGAGTCCTGAAGAATTGATGCTTTTCAACTGTGGTTCGGTAGAAGACTCCTGAGAGTCCCTTGGACAGCAAGGAGATCAAACCAGTCAATCCTAAAGGAAATCAATCCGAATATTCATTGGAAGGACTGATGTTGAAACTGAAGCTCTAATACTTTGGCCAACTGATGTGAAGAGCCAACTCATTAGAAAAGATTCTGATGCTGGAAAAGATTGAAGTCGGGAAGAGAAGGGGACAACAGAGGATGACATGGTTGGATGGCATCACTGACTCAATGGACATTAGTTTTAGCAAGCTCCAGGAGATGGTGAGGGACAAGGAAGCCTGGTGTGCTGAAGTCCATGGGGTCACAAAGAGTCGAACATGACTTAGTGACTGAACAACAATAAGATCCAAGATGGCAGATGAGTCTACTTTCATTGTAAGCTAGATGACTTCATCAGTAAGCTAGATGACACACCCACAGGCACCATGATATTCCAAGATCGACCATAAAGATCAAACCATGGTGGTGGCCGAATTCCTAGAAATCCCCACCCCTTCCCCAAATAGCTGGAAGACTGTTCCCACTTATTAGCCTATAAAATTACCCATCCCTATAAAAGCTGACAATTCCATGCCCTTGTGCCTCTAGAACCTCTTTCCTTTCAAGACGGCCCACACTCTGTCAATGGTGTGTTTCTCCTCCCTGAATAAACCTCATTCACTTTACTACCTCTTGATCTTGAATTCTTTTCAGTGTGAAGCCAAGAACCTATACTTGGTGGCTATCCTAGGGACTCAGACATGACCTGGGATGTGACCACCCTCTTGCATCCCATTCTCTTTCCTGCAACAGACTGACCGTGTTCTTCAACCTCAAATCTGTACTTCTTTCAAGATGGTCTCCTATAAACCACCACCCACTATGTTCATGCATTATCTGACTCTTTGCAATCCTATGGACTGTGGCTTGCCAGGCTCTTCTGTCCATGAGATTCCCCAGGTAAGAATACTGGAGTGGGTTGCCACGCCCTCCTCCAGGGGATCTTCTCAACCCAGGGATCAAATCTGCGTCTTATGTCTCCTGCATTGGCAGGCAGATTCTCTACCACTAGCATCACTTGGAAAGCCCATCCACCCACTACAGGGTATAATAAACTTTTCTTCCTTTTTCTCTTCAGTATAGCAGTTTTACAAGTCTGTCATTCACTGACATTGGATTATGGCTTGATCCCTTATGATAATGCCTCATTCATATTGCTGTAAACAGTCCCTCTTCAAGGTATCCATCCAGCATAGAGAACTTCTCCGAAAAACTTTTCAACAAACATTTTACTTTTGCTCATAATGTTTGGGTTAAGAATTATGCCAGGACTTCGCTGACCAATCCAGCATTGATGTGGTTCATTTAGTGGCATTCAGCTGAAAACTGCACTGCTTTGGAATTTCCAAAATGGCTTCATCTATATCCCTGGAACATTGGTAGGGTTGACAGCAAGGTTAGGCTCAGGTGGGCCCTTGCCCTTTACCATGTAGTCTTTAAACACACTCAAGGGAAAGGGACTACACAGAAATATACACCAAAGAGCAGGAATCTTGGAGACCAGCTTAGAAATTTGCTTATCACAGTCCTTCCAAGGGCCTTAATGATTCACATCTCTCCAAAATGAGAAATACACCCACCTCTCCAAAGGTTCTCAAGAGTCTCATACCGTAATAGCATCAACTTCAAATCCAAGAACTTGTCTTGCAAAACATCTAAATCAGGTAAAGATGAAAATCTGGGGGTATAATCCATCAAATTTGTTTGGTTGGGCAAAATTTTTCTTCCTCTGTGCATCTGTGAAACTAAAGGGACAAGTTATGTGGCCTTTATACTCCCAATACATGATAACGAGACAAGTATAGTTAACAGTTACAGATATTCTAGTTCAAAAGGGGGGAAACAGGTGAAAGGGATTACTGGTTTCTAGAAGTTCTATAATCAGTTCAGTTCAGTTCAGTCCCTCAGTCGTGTCCGACTCTTTGCAACTACATGAATCGCAGTACGCCAGGCCTCCCTGTCCATCACCAACTCCTGGATTTCACTCAGAATCACATCCATTGAGTCCGTGATGCCATCCAGCCATCTCATCCTCGGTCGTCCCCTTCTCCTCCTGCCCCCAATCCCTCCCAGCATCAGGGTCTTTTCCAATGAGTCAACTCTTCGCATGAGGTGGCCAAAGTACTGGAGCTTCAGTTTTAGCATCATTCCTTCCAAAGAANATTGGGGGCAGGAGGAGAAGGGGACGACCGAGGATGAGATGGCTGGATGGCGTCACTGACTCCATGGGTGTGGGTCTGGGTGAACTCCAGGAGTTGGTGATGGACAGGGAGGCCTGGTGTGCTGCGATTCATGGGGTCTCAGAGAGCCGGACACGACTGAGCGACTGAACTAACTGGTAGTAGAACTAGAGAGCGTGTTAAAAAGCAGAGCATTACTCTGCCAACAAAGCTCCATATAGTCAAGGCTATGGTTTTTCCAGTAATCATGTATGGATGTGAGAGTTGGACTATAAAGAAAGCTGAGCACAGAAGAATTGATGTTTTTGAACTGTGGTGTTGAAGAAGACTCTTGAGAGTTCCTTGGACTGCAAGGAGATCCAACCAGTCCATCCTAAAGGAAATCAGTCCTGAATGTTCATTGGAAGGACTGATTCTGAAGCTGAAACTCCAATATTTTGGCCACCTGATGTGAAGAACTGACTCACTGGAAAAGACCCTGATGCTAAGAAACACTGAAGGCAGGAGAAGGGGACGACAGAGGATGAGATGGTTGGATGGCATCACCGACTCAATGGACATGAGTTTGAGTAAACTCCGGAAGCTGGTGATGGACAGGGAGGCCTGGCATGCTGCAATCCATGGGATCACAAAGAATCGGATATGACTGAGCGACTGAACTGAACTGAACTGAACAGTTACTTAGCCATGGGAAAGGTGTGTATCCACAGTACAAAATGCTCCGAGGCACCAACAGAATATTAATAACAAATCAAAGGGCAAAATATTTTTAAATCCCAAGGGAAAATTCAGAGCAAAGAAACTTTGCAAATCAAATTTAAAGGCGTAAAAAGCATAAACATAAAAGGTAGGGTCTGAAAAGGTAAAATGGGCTCTCATTAGAAATCATTTATAACAGTGAACTGTTTGAGGAATTTCCCCATCCTTGCCTTGTCATGCTCTGTTTTCTTTGAAAAGGCAGAAGGTGAGATATGGTGTCAGTGGGTTGTTAAGGAACCTGAATCTGGAAAAACTCTGAGAAGACAAGAGTAAAATAATCTAAATAAAAATCATTTAAGCCATTTGGGATCCTTATTCTTAGAAGGGGCAAGTTAGAAAATCATAAGGAAAACATTTTTTCCCCTCATCTCAAAATGTGTGTAAGCCTGCAGGTGATTATCATCCAGGAAAACTGGGCTATGGGACAGTCACACAGCAGTGTTGCCTTTATATTGGCCACTGATTTTGCACACTATCCCATAAAAATCTGTTAGCAGTTTTTAAAAAATTACACTGAGAAGTCACTTGTACTGATTTAACTTTTTATGTAATTTGACCAAAGATAATTTAGGAGACTTTTAGCTCCTAATTTTTACTTGAATCAGGAAAGGTTGCAATGTGATTAGTCATTTTCTCCTTTTTTTTCCTTATATACTAATTTTTGTTTCTAGGGTATAATTTAAATAAGCAAGAGTTACTTTGACTCTGGTTGAAATGCATATAATTACACTGATATGACTGAGTTTATAGCCATGTTTGTGTTTAGATAAATAATTGAATAGGCATTAATTCTTTTCAAGTAGAATGCTGAGCAACAATTAGCCCTAATGGTTTCCCATCACCACTATGGTAGATTATACCTTCCTAAAATGACTGCACCAGTATATTCCATCCAACTGCTTTCCTTACCATGGAATGCTGGCACTCCTCCACTGAGAGATAGGGGGTTAAATAACCCACTTAAAACTAGGTAGACCTGTGGCTACAGTGGAAACAACATTACATGTCTTTTCTCCCCTGCCATAAGAATTGATACAGCTTCCACCTTTATCCTCTTGGGATGCTCATTCTTGGACCTTAGCCACTTACTGTACTGCTGTTGTTCACTCCCTCAGTTGTGTCTGACTCTTTGCAATCCCACAGACTGCAGCACGCCAGGCCTCCCTGTCCATCAGAATCTCCTGGAGCTTGCTCAAACTCACGTCCATCGAGTCAGTGATGCCATCCAGCCGTCTCATCCTCGGTCGTCCTCTTCTCCTCCTGCCCCCTATCCCTCCCAGCATCAGTCTTTTCCAATGAGTCAACTCTTCGCATGAGGTAGCCAAAATATTGGAGCTTCAGCTTTAGCATCATTCCTTCCAAAGAAACCCCAGGGCTGATCTCCTTCAGAATGGACTGCTTGGATCTCCTTGCAGTCCAAGGGACTCTCAAGAGTCTTCTCCGACACCACAGTTCAAAAGCATCAATTCTTAGGCACCAGCTTTCTTCACAGTCCGACTCTCACATCCATACATGACCACTGGAAAAACCATAGCTTTAGCTATACGGACCCTTTGTTGGCAAAGTAATGTCTCTGCTTTTTAATATGCTGTCTAGATTTGTCATAAGTTTTTTCCCAAGAAGCAAGTGCATTTTAATTTAATGACTGCAGTCAACATCTGCAGTGATTTTGGAGTCCCAGAAAATAAAATCTGTCACTGTTTCCACTGTTTCCCCATCTATTTGCCATGAAGTGATGGGACCAGATGCCATGAACTTAGTTTTTTGATTGTTAAGTTTTAAATCAGCTTTTTCACTCTCCTTTTTCACCTTCATCAAGAGACTCCCTAGTTCCTTATTGTAAAGATGTCCAATAGCCACATGGAAAGACCATGTGTCTGAGTTCCAGCATTAGCCTTAGCTGATGTCTCAGATGACAGCCAGCATCCACAACCACAAGGCTCCGGATGATTCTCATCCCCAGCCTTCCAGATGCCCAAGCTGACGCCGAGTGGGATAGAGAAAACCTATCCGCACCAATCCTATTCATATGGCAGATTTCTGAACAAAAATAGATGATATCTTCGTTTTGAGCCAATAAATTTTGAAATGATTTGATATGTAGCAACAGATAACCAGAATAGTTATCAACCTAAAAATATTTCACTGGGAGATAACAATAAATGCTTCAATGTTTTAAGAAAGACTTCCATGTACCAATGGACTGATAACTCATACAAATGTTAATGATAATATTAATGTTCAACACTATCAATTATGATAATTTGTATGACGAAGAATAAAAGTTTCAATGGTCTATTTTAAATAAGGTTTGGGTTTAATAAGCACCTTTTAAATAAGGTGCTTTGCGCTGATTTTTCTTATTTTTTTCCTGGTCACTAGCCACAATTCTGAAAACTGCTTCCTAGGTATTCTTTGAATAATCACAAAAGAGCTCTTTATTCCATTTTATTGATATTTTATACTAAAATTACCCAGGAAGCCTAGTGTAACAACGTCCGGTTTTCTAATTTTAAAATATATATGATGAAATTCTGTAGTCTCCACTCTTTAATGTGTTACCCAACACATTAATTGCCTGAAAGGTATTAAGGAACAAATGTTTTATTCATCAGTGTATGTGTATTTAAAACACATACACACACACACACAACTCAACAAAGAAACATTTGATGAAATGTCCCCTTCCCAAGTAATTTAATGTGAGTCATTTATGATTTTTTAAAAATATTATTGTGTTATTACATTTTAATTATGCTGATAATTGATTCAGGCTTAACTTAAAGACTTTTTATTCTTTAAGTCATTTTCTGAGAAGCAAAAGAAAAAGAGACCAAGAAATTAAGCAAGGTGCCATTCTCCATGTAACTAAAGTAGTCTTAGCTTCAATAACACACAATATTCTCTAAAAGAAGTTTAAAAATTTAGTAAAATCTTTAAGAATGAATTGTTCCCCTCCAGGTGTTTTAGACCAGGCAAAATGTTAGTCAATATTTTTCTCACACTCAGAACATATTAGTGTACACATATCTGTTTTAATGTACTGGAAAGTATAGGTAAGTCATAGTCATTGATGGTATAAATGAAAAAATAATTAAAAAGCTTAAGAGGAAAATGATATTGAAAATTATAATTTTTAAAAACTGCAGTTTGGCTGGCAAAGCCAACAGGAAGAGCCAAACATAGACTGAGCTTTATATTTGCCCCTCTTTCTTCTTCTCAGCCCTGAATCCAGGGATTTAACATGATGGATTCTGAACTGCATGTACATAGAGAGACTTCGCCTTCTGGCTGGCTCTTTCTACTTCAGGTAAAGAACCTTTTGAGAAGCAAAGGAGAAAAGGAAAGATATAAGCATCTGAATGCAGAGTTCCAGAGAATAGCAAGAAGAGATGAGAAAGCTTTCTTCAGCGATCAATGCAAAGAAATAGCAGAAAAGAACAGAATGGGAAAAACTAGAGATCTCTTCAAGAAAATTAGAGATACCAAGGGAACATTTCATGCAAAGATGGGCTCGATAAAGGACAGAAATGGTCTGGATCTAACAGAAGCAGAAGATAGTAAGAACAGGTGGCAAGAATACATGGAAAACTGTACAAAAAAGATCTTCACGACCCAGATAATCATGATGGTGTGATCACTAATCTAGACCCAGACATCCTGGAATGTGAAGTCAAGTGGGCCTTAGGAAGCATCACTACCAACAAAGCTGGTGGAGGTGATGGAATTCCAGTTGAGCTGTTTCAAATCCTGAAAGAGGATACTGTGAAAGTGCTGCACTCAATATGCCAGCAAATTTGGAAATCTCAGCAGTGGCCACAGGACTGGAAAAGGTCAGTTTTCATTCCAATCCCAAAGAAAGGCAATGCCAAAGAATGCTCAACTACCACACAATTGCACTCATCTCACATGCTCAAGTAATGCTCAAAATTCTCCAAGCATACCAAGGGAACATTTCATGCAAAGATGGGCTCGATAAAGGACAGAAATGGTCTGGATCTAACAGAAGCAGAAGATAGTAAGAACAGGTGGCAAGAATACATGGAAAACTGTACAAAAAAGATCTTCACGACCCAGATAATCATGATGGTGTGATCACTAATCTAGACCAGACATCCTGGAATGTGAAGTCAAGTGGGCCTTAGGAAGCATCACTACCAACAAAGCTGGTGGAGGTGATGGAATTCCAGTTGAGCTGTTTCAAATCCTGAAAGAGGATACTGTGAAAGTGCTGCACTCAATATGCCAGCAAATTTGGAAATCTCAGCAGTGGCCACAGGACTGGAAAAGGTCAGTTTTCATTCCAATCCCAAAGAAAGGCAATGCCAAAGAATGCTCAACTACCACACAATTGCACTCATCTCACATGCTCAAGTAATGCTCAAAATTCTCCAAGCCAGGCTTCAGCAATACATGAACCGTGAACTTCCAAGTGTTCAAGCTGGTTTTAGAAAAGGCAGAGGAACCAGAGATCAAATTGCCAACATCCGCGGGATCATGGAAAAAGCAACAGAGTTCCAGAAAAACATCTCTTTCTGCTTTATTGACTATGCCAAAGCCTTTGACTGTGTGGATCACAATAACTGTGCAAAATTCTGAAAGAGATGGGAATACCAGACCACCTGACCTGCCTCTTGAGAAATCTGTATGCAGGTCAGGAAGCAATAGTTAGAACTGGACATGGAACAACAGACTGGTTCCAAATAGGAAAAGGAGTACGTCAAGGCTGTATATTGTCACTCTGCTTATTTAACTTCTATGCAGAGTACATCATGAGAAACGCTGGACTGGAAGAAGAACAAGCTGGAATCAAGATTGCCGGGAGAAATATCAATCACCTCAGATATGCAGATGACACCACCCTTATGGCAGAAAGTGAAGAAGAACTAAAAAGCCTCTTGATGAAAGTAAAAGAGAAGACTGAAAAAGTTGGCTTAAAGCTCAACATTCAGAAAACAAAGATCATGGCATCTGGTCCCATCACTTCATGGGAAATAGATGGAGAAACAGTGGAAACAGTGTCAGACTTTATTTTTGGGGTTTCCAAAAATCACTGCAGATGGTGACAGCAGCCATGAAATTAAAAGATGCTTAATCCTTGGAAGAAAAGTTATGAGCAACCTAGGTAGTATTTCAAAAGCAGAGACTTTACTTTGCTGACTAAGGTCCGTCTAGTCAAGGCTGTGGTTTTTCCAGTAGTCATGTATGGATGTGAGAGTTGGACTGTGAACAAGGCTGAGCGCCGAAGAATTGATGCTTTTGAACTGTGGTGTTGCAGAAGACTCTTGAGAGTCCCTGGACTGCAAGGAGATCCAAGCAGTCCATTCTGAAGGAGATTAACCCTGGGATTTCTTTAGAAGGAATGATGCTAAAGCTGAAGCTCCAGTACTTTGGCCACCTCATGCGAAGAGTTGACTCACTGGAAACGACTCTGATGCTGGGAGGGATTCGGGGCAGGAGGAGAAGGGGATGACAGAGGATGAAACGACTGGATGGCATCACTGACTTGATGGATGTGAGTCTGAGTGAACTCCAGGAGTTGGTGATGGACAGGGAGGCCTGGCGTGCTGCGATGGGGTCGCAAAGAGTCGGACACGACTGAGCGACTGAACTGAACTCAACTGAATGTTCAAAGAAGGAGTAGTTCCAGGGGAGAAATATTTAAAAGCAGTTTTTTTCACTTTACAATCGGCATCCTAGAAAGGTGGTAAGTGGGGAACGTTGAAAGAATCTAGATTGTTATTAGCTATGGTCAGACTGAATTCTGGAGTCCTTCATGTCACAGCAAATTTACAGCGTTTAACTTGTGTATTAGAGAAACTAAGTGTAGTGGTTCATTTATCAGTAGAAGCCGTGGCTAAAGAAAACTTTGTCAAGGAGAAATGCATGGAAAGACTCGTTTGCAAAGTAGTGCAAGAGAAAAAATAACTGTCATGTAGGAGCTCTGGGTCTTGTCCAGCTCACTAATCAAGAGTAACCATGAGTCTTATGCTAACTCACTTTACCCTTATTTGTTTGAAACAGATTTTACTACATGACCTCTAAGTTTCCTTCCAGTTTTACATTTCCATGATTTTTGATTAACAATACTAGGATCTGTCTATTTTCTTTTTGGCCACACTGCCTGGCTTGCAGGATCTTAGTTCCCTGACCAGGATCAAACCCAGGCCCGGACAGTGAAAGCACAAAATCCTAACCACTGGACCACCACAGAATTCCCATCATCTGTCATTCTGCCATCTTTGAATGTAAAAGAAGGAAGTATGTATACAGTGTTCTTCACTAGATCTGACAATAAGAGCAAGATTCTAGCTTTAATGCTGGTATGATCTGTTCTCTCCTTAAGGAACTCCTTATAGATTATAGCATATTATAGCTATATTATAGATGCTGACTTCCATGTGTAGAAAGCTGTTTGAAATGTCTCATCCTAACATCTACCTTGATGATTATTTCATTTTTATGACCCCAACATGTGACTTGCAAGATCTCAGTTCCCTGACCAGGGATTCAATCTGGGCTAGGGCAGTGAAAGTTCAGAATCCTTTTTTAGAGAATTAGAACAAATAATTTCACAATTTGTGTGGAAATACAAAAAACCTTGAATAGCCAAAGCAACCTTGAGAAAGAAGAATAGAACTGGAGGCATCAACCTGCCTGACTTCAGGCTTTACTACAAAGCCACAGTCATCATACTGACTTTGTGACAGTCAGTATGGTACTGTCACAAAGATAGAAACATAGATCAATGGAACAAACTAGAAAGCCCAGAGATAAATCCATGCACCTATGGACACCTTATCTTTGACAAAGGAGGCAAGAATACACAATGGAGAAAAGACAATCTCTTTAACAAGTGGTGCAGGGGAAACTGGTCAACCACTTGTAAAAGAATGAAACTAGAACACTTTCTAACACCATACACAAAAATAAACTCAAAATGGATTAAAGATCTAAATGTAAGACCAGAAACTATAAAAATCCTAGAGGAAAACATACGCAAAACACTCTCTGACGTAAATCATAGCAGGATCCCCCAGAGTAATGGAAATAAAAGCAAAAATAAACAAATGGGACCTAATTAAACTTAAAAGCTTTTGCACAATGAAGGAAACTATAAGCAAGGTGAAAAGACAGCCTTCAGAATGGAAGAAAATAATAGTAAATGAAGCAACTACAAAGAATTAATCTCAAAAATATACAAGCAATTCCTACAGCTCAATTCCAGAAAAATAAGCGACCCAATCAAAAACTGGGCCAAAGAACTAAACAGACATTTCTCCAAAGAAGACATACAGATGGCTAACAAACACAGGGAAAGATGCTCAACATCACTCATTATCAGAGAAATGCAAATCAAAACCACAGTGAGGTACCATCTCACACCAGTCAGAATGGCTGCTATCCAAAATGTCTACAAATAATAAATGCTGGAGATGGTGTGGGGAAAAAGGTACCCTCTCACACTGTTGGTGGGAGACAGCAAAAGAGACACAAATGTAAAGAACAGACTTTTGGACTCTGTGGGAGAAAGCGAGGGTGGGATGATCTGAGAGAATAGCATTGAAATATGTATATTATCATACGTAAAATAGATCACCAGTCCAGGTTCGATGCATGAGACAGGGTGCTCAGGGCTGGTGCACTGGGATGACCCTGAGGGATGGGATGGGGAGGGAGGTGGGAGGGAGGGTCAGGATGGGGAACACATGTACACCCATGACTGATTCATGTCAATGTATGGCCAAAACCACCGCAATATTGTAAAGTAATTAGCCTCCAATTAAAATTAAAAAAAAAAAAGAAAGTTCAGAATCTTAACCAACAGGCCACCAGAGAATTCCCTGATAATGATTTTAGAATTAAAAAATTTGCTCATTTCTCTCTGCCTTTTAATATGTGTTATACAAATGTGATGTAAGAAACAACATAGTCTCTGTTCTAAAATTGCTTATAAGCAATGTATACTAGTTTGGACATTAGACAGAATACTAAAATTATGCTAAATAATAAAATAATTGTAAATATTGAAATAAATGCTTTCTCAGAAGTCAATGAAAGGGAACCATGGGAATAAGATGACTTTGCCTGGAGGCCATAAAGACTGAGAGAGAAAGAAAGAGAGACAAAAACCAAGAGACACAGACACACACACAGTTATGGACCAAGATAATGTGAGAGAATGAATACCACACCATGGGGGAAAAATGATTAAATAGCTTGGAACTGATTAGCCTAGAGAAGAGGAGACCAAAGGAAGATATAAATGCTATTATAAAATATATTAAGAACTTCCCTATGGGTAATGGAATCAATTTATTTTGGCTTGCCCTAGAAGGGTAGAATTCACAAGGAGGAAAATTTCAGTTGAATGCAAAGACAATTTTTTTTGGATTAATTCTCTTTTCTAATTTTTAATTTTATATTGGAGTATAGCCAATCAACAATGCTGTAATAGTTTCAGGTGCATGGCAAAGTGACCTAGCCATACGTATACATATATCCAAAGAGGACAATTTAAACAGTTTTTCAGGAATAGAATGAAAGGCCTTAAGAGATAGTGAATTTCCTACTATAGAGAATATCCTATTGGAAAAATTATAAAATATTTCTTCATATTGGAAGAGATTGCACTAGTTGTCTTTTCAAAAGCTCATGCAACTCTGGTTTGTGATTCAATTTTTAATCAAATAGCAAGCTAAAGCAAGAAATATAGAGACTGAAAGAAAGTAATAGAGATACAAATGGGGAATTAAACAGAAGAGAAATTACGGAATAAGAAAAAACAGAATCAGTAAAGAAATTTAGCCAGACATAATACAGCATTTTGACCTTCAGGAAGATGGTTGGGACCTTGAACCAGAAATGCAACTGGAAGTTGACAGATTAACCAGAAGAGAAAGGGGAAGAATCAGAAAGTCGATGTGATGCTTTAGAGGAGGGCTGTTAAGACCCAGTGCTAAAGGTACTTCAGGCACTCAATACCTTTGAAAATGTAACAATTTAGTGGGAAAATTCTAAATGGGCTCAATTCTTGATCATATATTCTTGCTTAACACTGCAATACATACCCAAGGGTTATGTGGGAGGGCATAGTGGGAGGTGAGAAGTTGGAAGAAATGGATAGAAAAGGAGATGTGAAGAATTTGTGTGGAGGTGAGGGAGAGAACTTTCCAAAGGCCCACAGATATACATAATGGTTCTATTTTTCCAACAAGCAAAGAGTTATTTTCTGAAAAATAAGTAAAATCTAAGCCACCTACACATTTTTATTTGTTAAATATTACATACTACTTAAAGAGGAAGATGTGCTTACATCTCCACATCCTGGTCAAACTGTAGGTCAAATCATTTCATTTTCTTTACCTGAACCCTCTGCTGCTTACTTGAGGGAAGTCATACTTCACTTCCTTAAAAACTCATAGAACATGCCTGGAGTTTTTCACACCATTATACTATAAGGTAGACCCTTAGAGTTCTAAAAGTCCATAAATTCTTTATATCCCTTAGAAACACTCATTAGATTTAGGTTGTCAACATTTTTTCCCAACAATAACATTTTGGATCTTTATTTAGTTACACACGTCTTTATTATGTTAGTAATATATGTTTTGAAGGACTGATGCTGACAGAGGATGAGATGGTTGGATGGCATCACTGACTCACTGGACATGAGCTTGAGCAAACTCCAGGATGTAATGATGGACAGAGAAATCTGGTGTGCTGCAGTTCGTGGGGTCACAAAGAGTTGGACACAACTTAGCAGCTGAACAACAACATTATATGGTTATGGAACATCATGGTTAGGAATATAATTTAATATGATTATTTTCATATAGTAAGATGGCATATTTCCTAAAATTACATGATAAAAAGCAACTTTCAACTTTTCTTGTATTTTTTCATGGTTTTCTATGGAAGGTTTTTTATACTTGCCATAGAAATGCAAGAAAGCATCAACTTCTGCTTGCTTCTTCACTTTACCTCTCAGTTGTCAGCTTTTCTGAATCCTCTTTCATATTAAGGCAAGATCTAACTTGGTTTGGTTATTGGAAAATCCTAGCATTAGAGGAGGGTGGAAACTTGGCCCAAATTCAATATACTTTCATGATAACACTCTTTCAGCTTCGTTTTGGTGGATTAATCTGATAACCAGAAATAAAGGAACTACTTAACAATATGACAGCTTACTATCTAGTTTGTGTCACATGTCTGAAGTGTAAAATTCTATCACCCATTGCTGGATAAATGTCATATCTTGAAAAGACTAATCTTGTTCAACGGATGCACTTTTAAAATGCATAAATCTACTTGAAAACCAATCTGATAACAAAGACATGCCTGCAGAAGGATGATTCAGTTGTATCAATGTTCTTGTCACTTAGAACTCACCCCCAGAAAAAATTATGTGATGGGGTTGGGTGGGTGTTAAAAGCATGCAAAGTCTTGATAATAGGAAAACATTAGCCACAAGATGAAAAGAAGAAACATTTAAGTTCCAAGAAAAAAAATTGTCTAAGAAGGTTTTTAAGACTTTATTACAGGAGCACAAAGAGATAAAACTCTCAATTTGCCTGAAAAATTAAAAATCTTTAGAAAGGTTTTATTTACTTTGGCCATGATCTTTATTTTAAAACTGAGGTTAAACATATTGTCCTGACTCATTCTTAAATGATATGTTTGAAATTGGGAGTAAAATTCTTCTTTGCTTCAAACGTTACAGTCACTTTTGAATTCTAGTAAGAGGGAAAACTCTCTCAGAAAATATTCTCAATCTCCCCACCATTTCCCAGTTTCCCCTATTTTCTTGTCCCTGAATCTTTATTTATTTGTAAATTTATTATAATTTTATTTGTAGAAACCATTGGCCAAGTCCAATAGCCTATAATCAAAGATAAAGATTGTTTTCTATATAGTCATTAATAATTTAATAAGACACTTTATTTTAACTATGTACAATTTCATATGAGAAAGTGTTCCTCTAAAATTTAATTAAGCAAGTTTAAGCTAGAAACATTTTTAAAATTTCACAAAGTCCAGCCCTAAAAAGTCACATTTTCCTAATAATTTCAATCACCCCTCAACCTCAGAAATCATATCTGTGCTTGTATAGTCAAATAAGACTATTATTATTTGATGTATTCATCAGGGTTCCCTTTTATTCCCAGAAATGTTTTTTAAAAATTTAACTATAGAAAATTGTGATCTCTATTTTTACTTTGTGAATGGCTAATTAATTGCTCATCATCTGACTTTTTCACATCATTTGACTTCATTTTACCATTTTACTATGATACTAGGTGGCAGGAATATAAGTTATCTTTTCTTCCTTGCCTTCCTTCGTTCCTTCCTTCTTTACTTTCTTCTTTCTTATTACTTACTCTAGTTAAGAACTTGGGAGTTTAACTAAAGCATTTGATTTTTTTTGCTTTTTAATATTTTTGTTTTGTTGGTTATTATGTGTTTGTGCTTATTTCTTTAGTCTAATTAGAAATTTGATTATATAGATCTGTGGAAAATTCATGTTCTTCTTATATTTATAGAGTAACATCTCACTCTAACATTTTCAAGAATTTTACTAGAAAAGTTCACATACAGAATAATACAGCTATTTCTATGTTCATAAAAAGTACAAACATAAAAAATATTCAATGAATTAGATGCCATGTTTTTTAAATTGTGTTTTAGAGAACTGAGCAAATAATATTGATATTTTATCTTTGAGTTTTTTAGGTAAAGCCAAAACATCTGATTTCCCCTTTGAGATCCTAAACCTCTAAATTCTTTTATGAACCCTAAAATGGTAGTATTATCTCAATTTTTTTTAATTGACTGAATATGAGTAAAGATATTATTTCTTTTTAGGGCATGAGACTTTCAGATTTTAAACTGGGCTTTCTAAAATCAGATGCCTAAACCTTAAGGTTTAAGTATCTAATCATTGGAATCTTGGTCACCAGAAAAATCAGTGAAGTTCAGTATTTGGGGAAAAGAAAAAACACATTCATTCATATATTTTTCATTCATTTACTGAACACTTACCATTTGATAAGCCTTTCATTAGAAACCAGAGATACAAAATGAATTAGGAAAAATAATATAAAACTGTAGGAGAGGTCAATCTAGAGAAAATAATATTGTCATTGAATATAAACTATTCTCAACCTGAAATCCTCTTCTCCAGTCCCTGTTCTCTCGACTCCTCACTTCGCTCACAACACCTCACGTTCCTCCTTCATTCCATCCCACTTTCCATCTCCTTTTCAATGCCAATACCTATTCCTCCTCAGGTTTCAACTTAAACCTTGCTCCTTGGAGATGAGGAAGACCTCCTCCTACTCCATACACATAGATATGTGGGCTATAAACTCACAATTTTTCCTTATAATAAAACTCAAGCCTTATGCCAACGGGGACCTTCCCAGGCTGCTGCTGCCAGTGCCCCCATCCCTGTGGTGAGCCCCTGCCATCCCATGCCTCCACAGGAGACCCTCCAACATGAGCAGATGAATATTAGCCTAGGAGTTCTCAGAGTTATTTCATCTGAAATATATGCTTAGTTTTGGTCATTAGCTCCCAATCCAGGTTACTCTGGACACCCTTAGGCCACCCCCTTTACCCAGAAGATGTCTCTGCAGCAGATCATCTCCACCCTTTTCTCTTGAACATTGGTTTTGGCCTTCTTGGAGGTCCATGATGATTGTGGCTGAGGATAAGTGGAGGTGAACTTTTTCCTCAAATTATTTTTCCAAAAGGGAAGAGTCTTTTTCCTAAGACAAATTTTGGTACAAGCTGTAGGTTAATATATTGCCAAACTCGGAACTTCCCTGGTGCTCCACTGATTGAGAATCTGCCTGCCAGTGGAGGGGATACAGGTTCAATCCCTGGTCTTGGAAGATCCCACGTGCTGAGGATCAGCTGAGCCCATGCAGCCACAACTAGTGAACCCATGCTCTAGAGCCCGTGAGCCACAACTACTGAAGCCCTCAGGCACCTAGAGCCTGTGCTTCGCAACAAGAGAAGCCACAACAATGAGAAATCTAAGTACGGCAACAAAGAGTAGACCATACTCACTGCAACTAGAGAAAGTCCATCTTCGCACAGCAATGAAGACCCAGTTCAGTCAAAAATAGATAAGATAAAATAAAAATTATAAAAAAATAAAACTCAGCAGTTTTATTATATTACTTGCTTAAGGTCTATCTTTAGATGTTTAACACAGGAAACATCCTGATTTTTTTTTTTTTCTCTTGCTACTATATCCTTAACACCCTGAACTTTTTCAGGCTCATAAGTACACAATAAATATTTTTGAGTGAACAAATGAGTGAAAAGATGCAATTCAACACTCATAAAGAAAAAAGTGTTAATTTAACAAATGGCTGAGTAAAATAAAAAATATTTTTAAAGCAAAGATTAAAACCTGATAGTATTATGACCTCAGTGCTATAACTGTGCTGTTCAGAGTTCATATGTACTTTCAAGTCTTTCCACAATATGTTACAGCTAAGCTCTACAACTCCATTAGTTCTTAGTTTTAGATTACAGAACTGTCAAATTATCTTGAAAAATATATGTGCACATATAATTTTTGCTAAATGAAAGTTAGTAATGATATAATAATGTACATTTCTGTATATTTATTCAAGATCAAAAAAAATTAGTTGTTTATTTTTTATACCGTGGAATGCCTCTTGTCCTAGTGATTAACATAATACATTGATTTCCTAATACTGTCAGAACTCCAGTTGAAGTCACTAATATTTAAAAGCAATTGTCAAAACTATGTGTACCAATTATAAAGCAATTATCTTTCAGCTCCAAACCCACCCTTTCTGCTCTGTTTTGTGATACTGGGCCGAGACTCTGCAAAGCACATTTCTCCCGGGCCATCTGGCTCCCTGCTGGGCTCAGCCAATAGATGGTAGAGGAAGGCAGCAAGGTTGGGGCTGAAAAAAGGGCTTGCTCCTTCCTGGTTGCTTCCTGCTTCATTGGTGTTGTCTCGGCAGAAGTCTCTCAAATTGGCAGAGGCAATGATTCCTGTCTCATCAGCCTCAAGGTGTCCCCACATTGGTACAGCCAGGGGCCAGTCAGGAAAACAGAAATCACACCAAATTAATGAAATGAAAGATTGAATATTTATTTGTTGTTTTTCAGTCACTAAGTGATGTCTGACTCTGCAACCCCATGGACTGCAGCACACCAGGCCTCCCTGTCCTTCATTATCTCTCAGAGTTTGCCAAAACTCATGTCCATTGAATTGGTGATGCCATCCAACCTAGAAGATTGAAAAAGCAGAAAGGAGACACTGAAAAAACAGATAAGCACCCCAGGAAGTAGTTGCCACCCAAAGGCTAAAAGAAAGAAGTGGTAGTTATCAGAACCTAAATGCTTAGAGGAAGGACCCTGCAGAGCCTCTGCAGAGACTCTTGCTTGGTTGGTGCAGAAACGCAGAGGACCGGGTTCATGGAGCTGAGAGTTGGCCATGAAAGTTGGGCTGCTATCTGGTTGGCAGAATATATAGGGAAAAATATCTCAGTTTGAGGCTAGACTGTGTCCACTATTGTGATTCAAAAGTGTCTAGGCATCTTTACTGAGCTTTTGAGATTAGCCTAAGAGAAATTATTTCAGTTGATATATTTATTTGTTAGTTTGCTTTTTAAAATTTTTTTGTCTATTTCTTTGTTTTGGCTCAAGGAAGAGGAAATAGGTTTTAATGATCAAGTGGCCAGTGAGAAAGACCGGAAAATAAAGAATATGCATGCATTCAATTCTCAGCGTGGTCTCTTTGACAAATATGGAATCCTGTAAGGAGAGAGAGAGAAACTGTAAACAGGATTAAGAGATCATATTCATGAAGTCCTTGTAAAATGCAAGGCACTAGGGATATCTCTTAGATTTCCCCATGGCAGAGTGTATCACAAACTGCAGGCAAGGAGTTCTTTGCCCCCCAATTTCTGGCAAAAGCACAGTGCCACAGTGGTGTGATAAGAGCTAAATTGCATATGGTGAAGATCAGCACACAGTGGTGTCACTGCAATGCTGAAAATCAAAAAATGCAGGGGTCAAAGTTAAAGATAGAGTTCAGAAGGGAAGTTCTCCCACAAGTGTCAGATTCTTCCCTCATTATTCTCTACTATACAAAGAGATTTTGAAGTAACATTTTGATTTCTCAGAGAGGCATTCTTTAGATAACTATTGGCTTTTTCAGCTTAAAGCACAAACTCTTGTATGAGGTTCAGAAACCTTTGTAGCTCAACATTCAGAAAATGAAGATCATGGCATCTGGTCCCATCACTTCATGGGAAATAGATGGGAAACAGTAGAAACAGTGTCAGACTTTATTTTGGGGAGCTCCAAAATCACTGCAGATGGTGATTGACTCCTTGGAAGAAAAGTTATGACCAACCTAGATAGTATATTCAAAAGCAGAGGCATTACTTTGCCAACTAAGGTCCATCTAGTCAAGGCTATGGTTTTTCCTGTGGTCATGTATGGATGTGAGAATTGGACTGTGAAGAAGGCTGAGCACCAAAGAATTGATGCTTTTGAACTGTGGTGTGGGAGAAGACTCTTGAGAGTCCCTTGGACTGCAAGGAGATCCAACCAGTACATTCTGAAGGAGATCAACCCTGGGATTTCTTTGGAAGGAATGATGCTAAAGCTGAAACTCCAGTACTCTGGCCACCTCATGGGAAGAGTTGACTCATTGGAAAAGACCCTGATGCTGGGAGGAATTGGGGGCAGGAGGAGAAGGGGACGACCAAAGATGAGATGGCTGGATGTCATCATGGACTCAATGGACGTGAGTCTGAGTGAACTCCTGGAGTTGGTGATGGACAGGGAGGCCTGGTGTGCTGCGATTCATGGGGTCGCAAAGAGTCGGACATGACTGAGCGACTGAACGGAACGGATTGATAATACATATAGCTGGTGTGAAATTTTGATTTCAGTTCAAGATTAAATTAGACATTACTAATTATGCAAATTAGAGACAAATCACAAATATTTATGCTAATTTAGTATCATGCTTGTATGTTTTATTTTGAGGAGGGCATTCCCTCTCTTAGAGTCTCATATAAAGAACCCCAAGAGTCAGTAGCTTCCATGCATTAAATGTGTTTCGCTATGAAAAGTAGCATGCTAAAATGTTTGAAAAAAAAAACATGAAAGCTGTGCCACAAATTCTAATAATAAGTTTGCTTTAGAATTCTTTAATCTTAGATTAGATGAAATAAACCTTCATAGATCTTTTCATAATCTCTTCAGAATTTTTGTTAATTTGAAGAATATTAAACATTAAATTATGCTTTGGGGTATACACAAAAAGACATCAAATGCAACGGAACATTTTAAAACATTATGAAACATCACCACTCCATATGCTGAAAGGCACATTGCAGAATTACAACGAATTGTTGGGGGCGTGTTTCACTATAGCACTTTTTATACTAACAAAGATATATAAGCAGACAATCTGTTCAAGACTTCTGCCGACCCAATTACTTACTCTCTAAGTCTAATGTAAACATGACACATTTACTTCTGTGAACAGTAGTATTTTGCTGCAGAAAGAAGGTGTTTGTAAGCATTGCCACATGGTCCTTGAGACATCTAAGTATAGTAAGACAGGCATTTTAAAAGAATTAGAACACAAAGGCAATGTATAGACTAAGAAGAAGCAGTGTTTATTTTTGCTGTTTAAAAACATTTTAAGAATTTGTACACTGCTTTCAACTTAAGACACAGGAGGTATACGGCATAAAAAGTAATTCATTTTTTTACATAATAAAAACTCCCTGAGGTTGAAAGTATACCTCAGCCCACATGCATACACACATGTGTACACACACACACAGACCCTCAGCAAAAGGTAGAAGTTTAACTAGTTGAAGTCACTGAAGGAAATCACTGACTAATTTCCAACTTATCACTAAGCTACCCAGAGACTTTGCTGGCTACATACAGTAAAATATATAAACCTTATAGAATTAGTTTGAAAAGTCATTCAACAAACAGACAGCAGTAGCAACAGCAATAAATCCTTGGATTTCTAGATTTCCACAGTTTCTTTATTATATTATCTTAAATGTCCATTTTCAACATCAAGATTATAATACACACAAAGAAACAGGAAAGTATGGCTCATACACAGGAAAAAAGTGGTAAATAAAAACTGTCACTGAGGAAACACAGACACTGAATTGCCTAAACAAAGACTTAAATCAGCTATTGTATGTATGTTTAAAGAACTAAAGGACTAACACTAAAGGATTACAGGAAAGTATGAAAAAGATGTTTTCTCAAATAGATAATATTAATAAAGAAGTAGAAATTATAAAAAATAAACCAAAGGTTTATTCTGGAATTGAAAAGTACAATAACTAATGAAAATTCCACCAGAAAGGCTCAATATCAAATTTGAACTGACAGAAGAATCAGAGAAGAATCACTGGACTTGAAGATAAATAGATTGAGATTATCCAGCCTAAAGAACAGAGAGGATGAGAGAATGAAAAAAATAAAAAATAAACAGAACCTCAGAGACCTGTATGACGACATCAATTTCACCAAGATAATACAACAGCAGCCCCAGAAGGAAAGGAGACAGAGAAAGAAGCAGGAGGAATATTTGAGCAAATGATTGTTAAAAACTTTCCAAATTTGATGTAAAACAATCTGCACATTCAAAAAACTCAGTAAATCCTAAATATGATAAACTCAAAGATATCAAAGTCTAGACAAATCATTGTCAAACTGTAGAAAAATAAAGATAAAGAATCTTGGAAAAGAAAAACAAGAGAAATGTGACTCAACATTTACAAAATATCCTCAATAACTATTACATTCTAACCACTAATCAGAAGCTAATAAGGCCAGAAGGCAGTATAAGAATATTTTCAAAGTGTTGTAAGAAAAAGACATTCAACCAAGAATTTTACATCCAGTTAAACTATACTTCTAAAATGAAGAGAAAATGAAGACATTAAAAAATAAACAAAGTCCAAAAAATATTAAAGGTAGACCTTCAAGCTGAAATTAAAGAACACTAGACAATAATTGAATCCACATGAAGAAGTAAAAGTACCAGTAATGAAAAATACATGGTTCAATAAAGAAGATTATATACATGCATTTTTTTGTGATCCTTTTTTTCTCCTATTTAATGTAAAAAGTAACTGTATAAACAGCAATCATATAAATGTATTGATGGGCTTATAATCTCTAAAGGTGTAATTTGTATGACCAAAGTAACACAATGGAAAGGGAGGAAACAGAGCAATATTGGAGCAAAATTTTTGCATACTATTGAAATTGTTACTCTTAATACAAATAGATGGTTTCAAAACTTACATGCTAACAACAGTAATCCCAAGAAAACCGCTAAGAAAATAACAAACATTATATACGCATATAGGAGACCCAGGTTCAATCCCTGCATTGGGAAGATCCCCTAGAGAGGGGATGGCTACCCACTCCAGTATTCTTGCCTGGAAAATTCCATGGACAGAGGAGCCTGAAGGGCTACAGATCATGGGGTCACAAAGAGTCAGACACAACTGAGCAAATAATACGTCCACTTCACTTTTTATGCTATATAAGTATGTATGTGTACACTCACAATAGGGAATTAAAATCTTACATAAGACTCTACCAATTTAACATAAAAGCAGGTGATTATTATTAAATTCCATTCAACATTTTTGCTTAATGTGGAAAAATTAAACCACTGAGTTCTTATTTATCAAGATGACCATAAAATTCATCATTGAAATCAAAGTAGCTCTAAGAGTGACAGAGGATATTATTAATAATTATGTAAGGATGAAAGACATATATAGGAATTGTTTCTGGCTAACTAGTATGTAAGATCACCCTACTTTCTACTTTTAAGAGAAATGTTTATGTATTTTAAACAATCAGTTTCATTGTCCTGTATCAAACATCATTTGATATTCATGTTTGACTACTAACTAATAAGGCAAATTGACTCTATTTGAACAATCTAGCCATCTGGTTATGATAAATTACTTTTAGTGATTTAAATATGGCTAACACCACCAAATAATTATTTTGCTTGGGGTTGTACTGGTTATAGATCAGTTTGAGAAAATACTTTTCTAAAGTTTTCATTATACAGGTCTTGCAATGGATATAGCTAAACTCACCCCTAAGTAAGACTGCTATTGTAATCTGCTGTTTTCAACTTGTCTACTGCTAATATAAAGATATAGAATTGATTTTTGTATATTGACCTTTTTATTCTATAACCATGATAAATTCACTTACTTGTTCTGGTAGTTTTTAATAGATTCATTTTACCCTGTCATACAAGGCTAAAATTTTAAAATATTAATGCTTGCTACTGATAGGATGTATCCAGTAGAAAAATGGTATTTGAAGAAGCAAATTATAAACACCTTTTGGAAAGCATTTTGATAGCATCTATTAAAATTTAAAATAAAATATACATATATTTTTAGCTCAACAATCTCAAAGATGTACAAAGATATGTAAAAAAGATGTTGATTGCAGCTCTCATTTATAATGATAGGAAATTAAGTAGATGCATAGGTGAGTGGTTAAGTGGTGGTATATCCACCCCTTTCTTAAAAATTTTAACTAGCTTAAATGAGTTTCTCAGACAAATGGGGAAAACCTATTTCGTCAAAAGACTGCAAAATACTCCAGTAATATTTCATTTCCACAGCCAGTTACGTATTTACTGAAAATTTTTAAAGATCTATTACTATTCAGTGAAATTTTATTCTTTCTGAAACCTTGCCTTGCTGTGAGAAGATATATTCATACGTATTTATTTCTTTTGAGTTAGCATAATGGACATGCAATTTTTTATTCAATTGCCAGTGAATATTCCCATAAACTTATTCAGTAGAACTTACTCAAATACAGGAATATGTTTTGACCTGTTGTTAACTTAAAAAAAAAAACCTTGTATTTATCACTCCTCCATCATTAATTACTTAAAAAGGAAACAAAGCAAAGAAAATTTGATTCTG
The DNA here is from genome assembly GCA_006408695.1 of Aepyceros melampus. Lineage (NCBI taxonomy): Eukaryota > Metazoa > Chordata > Mammalia > Artiodactyla > Bovidae > Aepyceros > Aepyceros melampus. The sequence continues at coordinate 514,083 of SJXQ01004285.1, read as the reverse complement.
ATAGATCATATGACCATGATTTCCACATACATCCTTGTACCGCATTCTTTTATGCACACTTTTAGTGTTCCCATGCAATCTGAATTCATTCATCATATCACTGTGTATCATATTAAATGCTAGTTTTTATTGCTCCATAGACTTTATTGCCTTTTGAAGAAATAAACAAATACTTTTCAAATAAAAGTAAAAGAAGTGAAGTTAAGAGGTGTTATGGTCAGGTCTTCTGCAAGGTCATCAACAGCAGAACATGGTTATCTTCCCAAGACTTGACATATGAGAGACTGATTTACAGCAGGTTCTTGGAACAACTACTATCTGGACAACCTGGCAGAGAAAACACAATAAAAGACATGAAGAAACTCAAAAATAAGCCATTTTTGCCAAGTCATTAACTGCAGAGGATATGGTGTGTGCTCCTATGAAGAAATTATTTGAAACATCCAACGAAGGGAGGAAGCCAGAATCAGTGGCAAATGTTTCAAAGTGAGGCTGAGAGAGGGTCACACAGAATGGATTGGGGAAAACAGGCTGACTATTTATTTTTCTTGTTTTAAAGATCTATAATTTTAATGAAATCCCTTTGCTTTTTTCTTTACCTAATATCCCCTTGCCTGAAATGTCTTATTCTGCTATAGTATCCTGAATTTCTCCAGTTAAACTCAGCTCTCAGAAATATTGTACTTCCTCAGCTTTTGCCACAAACCAAAGAATTCATATAAGAATAAACTGAAAATTAATGCTAAGCACATTTTTTAGAGATAAATAATGTGGTCAGAAATCCCAGACGCCAACATACTCTTATAAGAGCTCAAAATTGTTAGAACTATCTGTGTGGCTAATAGTCAAGGAAACTTCAGTCTAAGCACCGAAAATATTAGTTTGGTTCCTGCTATGAAGGAAATATACAGTAATAATTTTATTGAGTGTTTTCTATCTTTAGATTAGTATAACCAACCAATTTCAATAAATATAATGCTAAGAATGAATACTTCCTTTAATATTTTGCAGATTTTATTTATAGCTGTTCAACCTTTCATTTATTCAGAGGGAAGATCCTAAATAAATATTTACTGAAAATCAATACATTTTATCTAAAATGTAACAACCATGAAAACATCCTAATTAGAAGAAATATTTACAGTATTAGTCAAATTAGGAAACTACAGTTTGATGAAGAGTGGTGAAAATAAGTGAATGAATAAGTGGATGAATAGATAGATAGACAGCAGTGTCTAAAATTCAGTCATCACTCTAACCAGCCTTCTGAGAGTAGAATGTTTGTTGCAAATTTAAAGCACGGTCTCCAAAAACAAGACCAAAATTAATGAAAACTCTTGTAAACTTAGTGGAGATAATACAATCATCAAAATAAGTAGAAGTAAAATCATCTTAACTCAAGTGAAGTGAAAGTCACTCAGTCGTGTCTGACTCTTTGCGACCACATAGACTATACAGTCCATGGAATTCTCTAGTCCAGAATACTGAGTGGGTAGCCTTTCCTTTTTCCAAGAGATCGTCCCAACCCAGAGATCGAACCCAAGTCTCCTGTGTTGCAGACGGATTCTTTGCCAGCTGAGCCACAAGGGAAACCCAAGAATACCGGAGTGGATAGCCTATCCCTTCTCCAGAGGATCTTCCCAACCAGGAATCAAACTGGGATCTTCTGCATTGCAGGCAGATTCTCTACCAACTGAGGTATCAGGGAAGCCCCTAACTCAAATATGCTTTTTACTAAAATTTATTTATTTTTTATTCTTTTGCCTTATTATAACTCTGGGATCCCTGTGGCTCAGCTGGTAAAGAATCTGTCTTCAATGCTGGAGACCTGGGTTCAATCCCTGGGTTGGGAAGATCCCCTGGAGAAGGGAAAGGCTACCCACTTCATTATTTTGGCCTGGAGAATTCCATGGACTCTACAGTCCATGTGGTCGCAAAGAGTCAGACACAACTGAGCAACTTTCACTTTCGCTTACTATAACTCAAAATATAATGAACCACATATAAACAAAACATGAGACGGTAAGCTATCTAATGCTTTTTTTGTGACCTTTTATTTTGTACTAGGGTACAGCCAATTAACAATGTTGTGATAGTTTCATGTGAACAGTGATAAAATCTCTATGTAGGAAATATTTTGCCAAGAAAACCCTAAGAACGAATAAGAATCTATGTGATAGACTTTGGGTTGTCAAAGCGAAAATTGTCCAGGATAAATAAGAGGTGGAGCATGATGTTTACAATCCATTTTTTAAAACTGTGACATTGGTATATATTTTTCACAAACAGATTAAGCCAGGCTTTAAAATTACTTTCAGTTAAGCTCTTGGCTCAGGCCTGGGGCTTAATTTCAGTAGATCTGCTTTATCCTTCCTTGGGACCTTCAGGGGAGCTTAGCACATAAGCAGAGGAGGGTGTCTGACATCCCTGGCTCACCTCTTGCCAAAGTTACCCATAACTACAGACAGACAGACTGAAGTGCTGCTGCGCACCAACTCTAAGGACGGCCTGATCAAAGTCACCTAATTCAGGCTGATGCCTTAATGTGTCCTGTGTATGCAATCATATGATAGAAAGACAACTTCAGCTGCTTTCACTTTACTTTCGAAGAGGTAGTTCTCTTAATGCATTTTCTCTTTTTGTTATGTAACAATTTCCTCTGGGTTGGTGAGTTCTAAATATATTTTGATTTTGGTAAAGTTTCTGAACTTTGTGTTTCTGTATTACAAACCTGTGTCTGTTACTACTGTTGTGGTTCTACACTCTGGACTTGAATGTCTCAAATATGATCACAGTAAGTCAATGTCAGTGGCTCTGTTTAAAATATTTCATCAGCAGGAACTCAGAACAGGTAACTTTCACTTGAACATCCTAGACTCTCAGAAATCCTTAAAGATCTTTATATTTAAAAGATGTCTTTTTTTTTTAAATGTCATCTATTTTACTTAATTTCAGCAACATTTGAAAGAAGATAAGACATTTAATATGAATCTTATCACTTGAATATTATGGTTACTTCAATGCTAAGACTAGAAAAAAGTTAGCCTGATATTTGGAGATAGCACTAAATAATTTATTCAAAATTCTTATGCATAAAGACTAGAGTATGGGGAAAAAAAGAAATAAAAATAGTTTGAACATAGTAGAAAGAGCGTAGGCTTTATAGCCACACATAAACATGAAACCCTAGGTAAGTGCATCTATGAATATAATATATATATAATACATTATATATTATAATTATATTTTATTTCTTTCAGCAAAAATTTCTGACATTCCATACACAATTGCATTCCACACTTAAGTTCCACTGCTTTAATATAATAATGAGTATGTGATTGTGTGTGTGTGTTTTGTGTGTGTGTGTGTGTGTGTGTGTGTGTGACTGTTTTTCCTTAAGGGAATTTTACCTCTATAAGCCATGTGGCAAAGGGACAAGACAGAACATGAGTCACCGTGCTCATGGAAACAAGCAGCCAGACATGAAGACAGACGGCGTCACAACAACTCAAGAAGCTAGCAGTTTTGGGACTTCTAAAGTAGAATAATTTTTTTTTTTTTAACTAGGCAAACCACAGCTACTTGTGTGGTTGGTGTGTACCTAAAGGCCATGCCTCTACTATCATATGATCTCACAGAGAGCTGGGGTGCTTCCAGCAAGCAGGTGCCAACGGTCCCTGAAAGCCAGTTTTAAAAGAGAATCAGAAAGACACCTCCAGCTGTTGTCCCAGAGTGACACACTTTTAAAATTACAAGAAATCCAGGTTTCCCAGGAAATTATTATCAAGTTTGAACAGAAATTCCAGTATGCAAACAGGCAATTTATCCACTATTTATCTTTATTGAGCACTTCCTGTGAACTGTGCACCTTTCCAAGTTTGTTTATTTAAATCCCACTGTTTCTTTCAATCTCAGTGAATCATCATTTAGTAAGGACTTTCCTTCTTTCCCTGAAGAGGTCAAATCCTCCTTTTATACATGCTGGAAATGCTGTTTATCTCACCTTCACAGCTCTTACTGCAGCTGAATTTTACATTTACATTCTCTATGGTTAACATCAATTTCTTCCAACAGTTGTAAAAATCATGAGAGCAAGGGACTGTCCCTTACTTGAGTCACCTCCACAGTGTGTAACAGGCACTCAATATAAATTTATTAACAATTGCAGATCTTTCTGTTGCCTGTAGTCTTTGAACACTCTTAAGGGAATAGCTCAGTTGACCTGGTGTGGGGTCAGTTGGGATAACGCAAGTAAAAATTGAGGAACTCTGTATGTTTCTTCCTTTGGGAGACAGAAATCACCCACACCAGTGGTGAGCTGATAAGCCAGCTCCAAATAAGTAAATAAACAAACAAACCTGATTTGCATTGTTTGCCAATTTCCCCAATATAAAGAATCCTACCATATCCAGTTTCAGGTTACCAACATGAAGTCATAGAAGTTGAGTAGGGAAGAAATGAACACAAGCAGTTCTCATGAGCCATTTTGAACTGGTCCCGGTCTACTTCTGCCTCACACCCAAGGACACTCTTGATATTCTTAAATATTGTACTGTTGCTTTGGTTTATTATATCTGTAGACGAAAGAGCAACCTACAACCCTTTGTCCTCTGGTAGCATGCAATTAGAGAGCTCATGAAATACAGTCACATGCAAATGATTCACCAAGAAAAGTCAACACCACTGGGAATGAAATGTTAATTTTTTTTCCTTGAACTTTTTATTTTGTATTGGAGTATAGCCAGTTAACAGTGTTGTGATAGTTTCAGGTGAACAGTGAAGGGACTTAGCCATACATATACCTGTATTCATTCTCCCCCAAACCCCTCTCCCATCCAGGCTGCCACATTAACATCAAGCAGAGTTCAATGTGCTATACAATAGGTCCTTGTTTTTTTATCCTTTTAAAATATGGCAATGTGTACATAATTATCCCAAACTTCCTAACTACCCCTTCCCCCCATCCCCATTAACCATAAATTAATTTTCTAAGTCTATGAGTCTCTTTCTGTTTTGTAAGTTCATTTGTATCATTTCTTTTTAGATTCCTCATACAAGGGATGTCATACACAATTTCGCCTTCTCTGTCTAACTTCACTCAGTATGACATTCATACTCAGTGCTGTTGCAAATGGCATTATTTCATTCTTTTTGATACAATTGTATTTACTTATTTTTGGCTGTGCTGGGTCTTTGTTGCTTTATGGGCTTTTCTCTAGTTGCAGCAAGAAGGGGCTGCTCTGGTTGCAGGGCATGGGCTTCTCACTGTTGTGGCTTCTCTTGTTTTGGAGCACGGGCTCCAGGGTCCATCGGTTTCAGTAGTTGCAGCACATGGGCTCAGTAGTTGTGGGTGCCACGCTCTAGAGCAGTTTCAATAGTTGTGGCACATGGATTTAGTTGCTCCACAGCATGGGGTATCTTCCTGGTTCAGGGATCAAACTTGTGTCTTCTGAGTTGGCAGGCAGATCCTTCATCACTGAGTCCCCAATGAAGTCCTATTTCATTCTTCTTAATGGCTAGGTAATTAGAATGCTAATTTTTAAATCTGCATAGGATTAAAATTATGGTTAGGATCCTGTGTGATGGATATGGATTCACATTTAAACTCTGTAGACACGGTGACTTGGGAACGCGGATTCTTTTTTTCAGTTCAGTTCAGTCGCTCAGTCGTGTCGGACTCTGCGACCCCATGAATCGCAGCACGCCAGGCCTCCCTGTTCATCATCAACTCCTGAGTTCACTCAGACTCATGTCCATCGAGTCCGTGATGCCATCCAGCCATCTCATCCTCGGTCGTCCCCTTCTTCTCCTGCCTCCAATCCCTCCCAACATCAGAGTCTTTTCCAATGAGTCAATTCTTCACATGAGGTGGCCAAAGTACTGGAGCTTCAGCTTTAGCATCATTCCTTCCAAAGAAATCCCATGGCTAATCTCCTTCTGAATGGACTGGTTGGATCTCCTTGCAGTCCAAGGGACTCTCAAGAGTCTTCTACAAGACCGCATTTCAAAAGCATCAATTCTTCAGCGCTCTGCCTTCTTCACAGTCCAACTCTCACATTCATACATGACCACAGGAGAAACCATAGCCTTAACTAGACGGACCTTTGTTGGCAAAGTAATGTCTCTGCTTTTGAATATGCTACCTAGGTTGGTCATAACTTTCCTTCCAAGGAGTAAGAGTCTTTTAATTTCATGGCTGCAGTCACCATCTGCAGTGATTTTGGAGCCCAAAAAAATAAAGTCTGACACTGTTTCCACAGTTTCCTCATCTATTTGCCAGAAGTGATGGGACCAGATGCCATGATCTTCGTTTTCTGAATGTTGAGCTTTAAGCCAACTTTTTCACTCTCCTCTCTCACTTTCATCAAGAGGCTTTTTAGTTCCTCTTCACTTTCTGCCATAAGGGTAGTGTCATCTGCATATCTGAGGTGATTGATATTTCTCCCGACAATCTTGATTCCAGCCTGTGCTTCTTCCAGCCCAGCGTTTTTCATGATGTACTCTGCATATAAGTTAAATAAGCAGGGAGACAATATACAGCCTTGATGTACTCCTTTTCCTATTTGTAGCCAGTCTGTTGTTCCATGTCCAGTTCTAACTGTTGCTTCCTGACGTGCATATAGGTTTCTCAAGAGGCAGGTCAGAATGTTACTAATCTAATACAAGCAAAGTAATGTTTCCTCTGTAAACAGGCTTTGTTAGGGCCCCAGTAAATGGGAGCAGAAGTATTGAAAGAGAAATTGGAAATTTACATAACAGATTCTCTTTTTCACATTCCTTATTTATTCATGCACAGTTGAACCAGCTAATTCTCCTTAGGTTTTGGCAGCGCCTAATATTTTAATTTTCAGTCACATATTTATGCTAACATTTATTGCGCAATCACATGTGTTGAAAAAATCTATAAGGATTTAGATCCAAATTATGGGTCATTTTAGTGACTTGCAGCCCTCACACAAATATGACTGAAAATTGACATTGATTTTTGCTAAATAAAAGTCCAGTAGCCAAATATCTATATAACTATTGCTTTCTTAAAAACAGTTGCCTTGCCTATGTATCATGATATTTCTAAAATCTACCAGAGCCATTGGAGCTTTCAGTAGCCTCCACATTAGCAGGATTGGAGGAGGATTGATTGCTGTAGTCAATATCATGTAGAGCTAAGTCCAGACTGCTAGGAACAAATAAAGCCTAGCTCGCAGTAATGGGATATATGCCTCCTGGACAAACTCAGGATTAGATGTGATATGCTGACACATGTTGAAGCCTCTAGCACAGTTTTGGCACAGGTACGTACTGTGCCATTACTGTGTTAATTAAATCTTCCATTTAATTAACTATAAACCTAAATATATGAAATAAGACCTCTGTAAAAGATTTTAAGGTTGAGAATATATTTTATAACAGGCACAACATTGAAGCAGTAAAGGGGGGGATATGACAACAGAGTCTTTGATGTTGATAGAAAGTCAAACTGGAAAATATTCATCCTTCAGAAGCTCAAATCCACCCACACTGGAAATTGTCACTAACGTACACTTGCCCAGGAATAACACATATTCTGACTGATAAAGCTTGTCTTGTTCTTTCACTGTTAGATAGAAAGAGGGCAAAAAGCAAAGAAAGGACAACTTTCAGTTCTAACAAAGCATGTTTGATATACATTTGGAACTTAACAGGGCAGGAAATGCTGAACTAATTCAGACTCTAAAACAGTGAAAATTTACATGGCTCAGACTTTACACGGTCTAGAAAATCATTACTCTTCTGATAGTTAAATCTCTACAAGGACCATATCTTGGCATTGCATTATTTTATATCCATTGTGATGGATTAGACAATTTCTCTTTCACCTAGTTGCATTGCTTGACTTGTGATAAAATCTCCTGGACATATCTCAATAATAAAGCATAATATGGCTGCATATTCCTTGTGATAATTTCCTTTTTGTGGTCCTGTAAAATACTGGTTGTTGCTTTGCAAGAAAATATGAAGCTCAGTCATTTCTCAAAAGACAAATTATTGCTTTACCCAATGGGATAAGCAGAATAATGACCCTCATGGACATCCAAGTCCTAATTCCCGGAAGCTGTGAGTATGTTAGATTACATGGGGACAAAGGGGACTTCACAGATATAAAGATTAAGAAGTAAAAATGTAAAGATTAAGGGTAAGGACCTTGAGATGGGGAGATTATCCTGGATCATCTAGGCAGATCTGACCGAATCACATGAGTCTTTAAAAGAAGAGATTTCCCAGCTAAGGTCAGTCTCAGAGGGAGATGTGAATATAGAAGAAGTGTTAGAGAGGTGTGATTTGAGGAGTTAACCTGCTGTTGCTGGCGTTGAAGATGGAGAAAGAGATCCAGGAGCCAAGGAAAGCAAGCAGTCCAGGGAACCTGGAAACAGATTCTCTCCTAGAGTTTCCAGAAAGGAATGCAGCCCAACCAACATCTTCATTTCAGCCTGGTGAAACCTGTGTCAGACTTACAGAATCATAAGATAATAAACATCTATTGTTTTAAGCTATGACATTTATGTAAATTTGTTATAGAAGTAATAGAAAACCAATATGAAAAGTGAAAAGTGGAAGTGAAAGTCACTCGGTTGTGTCCGACTCCTTGCAACCACATGGACTCTATAGTCCTTGGAATTCTCTAGTCCAGAATTCTAGAGTGAGTAGCCTTTCCCTTCCCCAGAGGATCTTCCAATCCAGGGACTGAACCCCGATCTCCCATACTGCAGGCAGATTCTTTACCAGCTGAGGCACAAGGAAAGCCCAAGAGTACTGGAGTGGGAGCCTATCATTTCTCCAGTGAATCTTCCTGACCTAGGAATCAAACCAGGGTCTCTTGCATTGCAGGTGGATTCTTTACCAACTGAGCTATCAAGGAAGTCCAGAAAATTAATATAGCAAATATCAAAGGTATGCCCCACTGCTCTGTTTACATGCCTTTTTTGTACAATTACCTTCACTTTCAATGGCAAATAACTGTATACTCTTTTAAAAGACATCTTTTATGACAATTAAACTCAGTACATGTAGTATCAACATGCATGTAATTAAACTGAATTGACCATAGCATTAGCTGCTATGATAAGTTCATACATGCTCAGGCAAGAATAACTACATTACAACTGCCACCTCATTGATAAGGACTATATGATTATTCCAGTTTCAAAAATGTTAAAATATGAACAAGCAGAATCTATACAATGTGGAAGCTAGGGATTATGCTTTGCAAATCTTCATATCCCCACTACTCCCACCACCAGCTCCCTAGGCTCACAGGCACTACTTGCCTGGGGCCTGGAGACCCTGTCTTAACCTCTCAATTTCCGCTTTTGTAGACAGGAAAAATGATATCCGTTCCATAAGTTCACCATAAGGATGAAGGGTAAAATGACATTATAAATGAGGAGAGATGTGGACATTACAGAATAGCTTGCAGAAGACCAAGATGTTCTGTGTGCTTGTCACCAGATCAGACCCCTTCACACCTTCTTTTCCTTTGTCTTCTCAATTCATGTCCAATAGGCCCTCAGATCTTTCCATCTATCTTTTCCTTTTTCATACTGACCATTCCACATACTAATGTTTAATTATTTTAATAGCCTCCTAACTGTTCTAACTCAAGTTGCTATTTGTTTTTCTTTTAGTCAGTTTTACAAAAACAGTCTTTATCTGTTTTTCTTGAAGACAATTCCAAACTTTCAGTGATTTGAAATTTTTGACTAAAAAAGCACAAATCCTTTAGCCTGACCTCCAGGGTGCATAGAAATAATGTTTTCCATCAAAACACATCATATACCCAGCATGCTTTATTGAGAGTGTTCTCCTGGCCCTTCTTTCCTTCTCTATGCATATGTAGGTTCTAAGATTTTATGAGAACCATGAAATTTTATTAGCCAACCCAGGCCTTGACTGCCCTCTCTGATCCTTCATATCATGTGTCAGATGCCTCTGAATTTCTGTCATATCCAGCACCATGCCCTAAATCATGTAAGATGGCAGGTGTTAATGGTCATGGAAATCCTCCAGGTTTTTATCATCCTTTGACTTTGTTATGTTTATTCCTGTATTGCCAATTTACTGATGTATTTCACTTTGTCTGAAACAACTTTCCTTAGAGGTACCTAAATCCTGCCCACTTATCAAGGGCCAACTCAAATTTTCCACCTCTCCTAAGAACTTTACTGCTCTAGCTCACAGCATACACACTATTTGTACAACTGAGTTTGTTCTGTGCTGTGTCTCTACTTATCCAGTTGATGCATGTAACTCATGTTTTTTCTTCCAATCAAATTTTATGCTCTTTAAGACAGAAAACTTTATCACACTTTTTGGATATTAAAATTCTATCCTTGCCTCTTATTTGCTGTGTGACCTTGCAAAAGTCACTCAGTCTCTAAAAGCCTCATTTGTAAACTGGAGAAAATGTATGAGAAGGGACCTATCAAAGTGTCTGACACATAGTAAGTCCTCATTAAATGTTTATTGTTTGCATAATGTTGGTTTATAGGCTTCTATCCTATTCCATTCCCCGCCATGCTGTCCACATATACATAAAGCTACTCATTAGACTAATTATTTCATCCTTAAACTGGTGTAAGTCTAATCTTTGGGATGGTTTGTTGCTCACCACAATGACCACAACTAATGATATGCTATCAAGAAGATAGACACTCTGAGGGGTAGGAGCTTTGTTAGTGAGATATTGACGAAAAACACTGTCATCTTTTGATCCTGAACCTTATATTTTCCACCTATAATAACACTTGTCTTTTTTACAAGAGTTTTATGAGATTCAAATGAGATAAATATGTGAAACTGTTTCACATTTCTATAAAGTATTATTTACATATGTTATTATTCCAATGTCCTTATTGATAATTTTCTTTTATTCAAATTGCTTTCCCAAGTACAATGAAAAAGGTTACAAGATGCAAACTATTATACACAGGATGAAAAAACAAGGTCTTACTGTAGAGCACAGGGAACTATATTCAATACCCTGTGATAAATCATAATAGGAAAGAATATGAAAAAGAATATGAATATATATACAACTGAGTCCCTTTGCTGTAGAGTAGAAATTAAATCAACTATACTTAAATAAAAAAATTTTTTTTAATTTTTTTAAATTTAAAGAGGCTCCAAACCATCCTCAATGATTACTCATTTATCCATTCATTCTCTTTGTCAACAAATATTTACTGATGTCCTATTATGGACAGGATAACTGTGCTATAATCACAAGGAGAGGACACAAAGAAGTAATATATCCACCCTCAGAAACCTTCATATTATCTTTTTTTTCCTTCTCACCTTTCACCTTAAACCATCCTGTTTATCAACTGAACATTTTATGTATCTGCATATGAGACAGGATGGGGTGAAGAAAGAAGCTGAGTAGGTGACACTGAAGGGGACTCATCTGTATGATCAACTCTGTTGTACCATGTGAACCACAAGAACTGTATTTATAGTGTAGTGAATCTTCTAGAGATGAAAAGTCTCAACCCCAGAAAGCAATGTCAAATTATGAAAAATCCGGAGGCAGGAGAAAACCACCAAAGGGTATTCTTAAAAAAAAAGTCTACCTACTAAAGACTCTGATCACATATCATTATGACTCATAGTAAAATGGTCCTTGGTGATTCACTGCTACTTATTTTTTTTTAAGTGTGATAATTATCTTTACTGCTTAAATTAAGCTTTTCTTATTTCCAAAAACAATTTTTTAAACCCTTGAGGCTTTGTTGGATTTTTATTCCATTGTTTAATGTAAATACAATTAAATACTCTGAGTCTTTCAAGTCTACATAAGAATTGGTCATACTTTTGTAATATAGGATTATTCGAGTTTTTATTCTAGATCATTTTTTTAAAGAATAAAAGATTTTTTCTAATTGCAAGTTAGCTATAAAGTAGAAGCTTTAAAGCTATAATATAAAATGCTATTTTAATCTATTTCAAACAGTGAGCATTTCAAGATAAGCAAAGGAAGACAGAAACAGAGGTAGGGAAAAGACTATGGTATATTTCACTGGCTACACTTAGACTGCAGCCTACCAGGCTCCTCCGTCCATGGGATTTTCCAGGCAAGAGTACTGGAGTAAGTTGCCATTGCCTTCTCCGTAGACAAGTATTAACCTATTTCAAAACCTATATCACTTCATAGTAAATGAGTTTTGACATGTACATGATTATGGTTATATTTTAAGTGAAAATAACCTGGCCTGAGGCTGAGACTTTTCCAAGATACTAACCACTTCAGATATTCTCACTACTGCATTTGTTCGTTAATGAGTGAATTCATCTGATAGGCAGTTTGGATGCAACTGAACTCTCAATTAAGTGATTGAGTTTATCTTTTTAATGCCTGATAATTTATGAATAAAGGAATAACCTGAATAAGAATATAAAAAGCATATCTTCCAAAGACCAGCTCATCTGCTAAATATGGTCAGTCCTTGTTCTTTATTATTCTTTGAATTACAATGAAGACATAGAAAAATAAATCAAACTAAGAAAGGAAGTGTGCATTTCTGCATATGCAGTTTAACAATCTCAGCTGTCTTAGCAGAAAATTGTTCTTTGCCAAGAGTTTATTTAATTAATTAGTACTGATATTAATTTACATTGTGTGCTTAAATTAACCAAGTCACTTATTCCTCTGTTTCTTCATGTTTGTTTAAATAATTCTCCTATTATTTATGAAGCCGGACTGTCTTTTCTAACTTTATCAATGTATGAATATTATATTCTTAAATATAATATTCAATTATATATTGAATATATGCAATATATAATATATTGAATATTATATATATTATATATAATACCTTATATATATACTTGCCAAAAGGCAAGGATACATATCAGAATTTTGTATGAAATCACAAACTCATTAAAAGACTAGTGTTCAAGCCTATTGAAATACTAAAACAGGACTTACACCTGATACCTACTCACAGAATTCTGTGAAATTTTAGAAAAACGTCTATTCACAATGTCTGGCATGTCTGGAACATATTTAAAAGAAGCAGCACCTCAAACACTTAGGAACTACGGTGTTGTGAGTGTTCATTCTAGATTTGACCCTAATTATGATTTTTAGTCAGATTTTTATCTTCTCTTAAACCTCTGTATTTAAAGAAAGCGACTGAGAAGACAACTGACTGATCCACAGCAGTAATCAGTACACATTTTGAGTATAATTTTTTTCAAATTTCTTGTATTATTTAATCTAGCCAATAAACTGCTGGATTTAATGTTATTCCTGATCTTATTTTTCAGATACAATACTCAAGCAGAGGAGCAGGTAGTAGAAAAGCATAGTTCAGTTCAATGTATGTATATATACATACAGGGCCATTGGTCAGAATTGTGAATGTGGCTTGAAGGAATTATAAATTTGAAGAAGTAAACCAGTAGCTCTATCAGTGAATACTATCAGCATTATATGATTAGCCATAGTAAAATACATATTAGTACTTTAGTAAGTACCAAACACTATTCTAAGCACATTACATATAACTCTCTTAATCCTCCTAAATAAATTTCAGGTAGGTATTATCATGGTTCTCATTTTATGGATAAAAAAAAGCTGGGACACAGTGAAGTCCAGGGTCCACACAGATAGTGAGTGAAGGACCTGGGATCTAAACCCAGCACTCTGGATTTTAAATTTCTACAGAGGAAGAATCATTTTCAACAATCATGTGCTCCTGCCTTAAAGAATGTAGTAGATTGTATTTAGAAGTATTTATGAAGTATTTGCTGAATAGAATTATGACAGTAGTGAAAGTGTTTTGGTCAGGGGAATTTATTGGGTCTTTCTTTGTAAGCCACTGCCTCTAAAGTAAACCAAAGTTACTGCCTTTAATAGGTTTTTATTGGGGAATCAGGGCTTTAGTGAATAAAACAAGCTGGAAATATCGTCACATCTTTTTCTGCAACTAGGAAGTTGGCTAATAGCTGGCTTTCTAAACCTGAGTTTATCCTGAGAAAGAGGTTGTAAAAATTAGATAAGAAAGTGCTATGGAAACTAATATATAGTTATAAAGAGGTTAATAATAATGCTTATAATTATTGTTATTTTTCTCATTAACTCCAAAGCACATTCTAGCTGAAGAACCAAATGAAACTAGAAGCTGGGTCTTCAGATTTTTAATCTAGCTTGCCCAGACACTCATTGTTATTCTTCATCTCTGTAGTTATTAGGGACAAATTAATTAATTTTCACATTCATCTAACTCCACCATCATGTTTTCAGGGCACACCATTTTTAAGCTCTTTTTCAAGCTTGATTGGGAAAATAATTTTGTGACGTTGCAGGAGAACAAAGCAATTTGGTCTTTCTGATTAAGGAGCTCTACTGACACTACATCAGGATTAAATTCAGCCTAGAAAGCAGATGTTACTATATCAAAACCACAAAATATTATCAGGGCGGTTCCCTCAGAAGACACTTACTGGCAAAAACTTCTGACATTAGTATCAGAAAATTAAACACTTTACTCCTTATAAGAGTTAATGGTAGACAATTTAGAATGTACAAATGAAGAAAAATAAAATAAAAATTTTCAGAAATGTCATCACTGAGAAAAGCACAGGCCTATTGGGGCAGAGTGCCTGCAATATTTATATAATTTGCATGTTATTTCTACAGTAGATATTCTTCATGTCGTTAAATAGTCTTGCACAACATCATCTTAAAAGGCTACGCGGAATTCTATTCCATTGATACACAGTACTTTACTTAACTGAACATATGATTGCTTACAATTTATTCACTATTATAAGCACTCTTGCTATAAAAATTCCTGTGCACAGATACAGTTCCGTTATTAGGATAAAATTCTGGAACTGGAATCACCTGGTCAAAGTTTTAAATACTTGAATTCTCACCAAAGTACTTCCACAATGAATAAACCTTGCCCAAAACAAACAAACAAAAATCACTAAAAACAATCTTTGTCTGTCTGTTGTTGTTTTAATTAAATGATAAGTTTGCTAGGTTTTTAAGCCCCTGTATTTTTTTGGTTACTCCTAATATCCAATTTTTTAAGTATATTTGTCTGTCTTTTGTATTCTTCTTTTGTGACATGCCTGTTCATGTTCTTTGTCACTTTTGTATTGAATATTTTTATTATTTAGTTTTGTGAACTCGTTATGCAGCAATCCTTTGTTATAGATGCAGCAATAGATTCATCAGTCTCTTTTGATTTTGAATCTTTGATGTTTTAACCAAAAAAACTCAAGGTTTTCACTTTTATGTAATTCAATCTGTTATCTTTGGCATCAAACATAGAAATTTTCACTCTATACAGAGATTATAAGAATATTAGCAGTTATTCTCTGGCATTGAAAGATTTTGGTTTTAACATTTAGGAACACAATATCTCTGGCATCTGTTTTTGGACATTACTTGAGTTAGGAATACACAATTACATAGAGACTCCTGCCTCAAGTGATTAGCTATTTGTTGCAACATCATTTATTGAATAATTTTGCTTTTCCTTATTGATTTGAAATGCCACTTTGTTCACATGCTACACTCTTGTTTCCATTTGTGTGTGTTGTATGGATCCAGCCTCTCTACAGCAGATTGCAAATATGCTATCAACTCCATGCCACAGAGACAGAACACAGTCAAGATGTGTTTGTCCAGGGTCACTTTCAGTCCTGTGACTCCATGTTGTTGTTTTTTTTAATTTTCCCAAATTATGCTATCTGTTTAATAGTAGTCATAATTTTATTACAATTTTACACTAGTATTAAAATATTATAACACTGGTTTGATTTAAAATAACATGGCTTTCAGAATTAATCAACACTGATTAGCATTGTGTTGGTGTATATCACATAGGTATTTTCATTTTGGAGGTTTTTTTTTTTTTAAGATTTCTAGGAAAATATTGTAGAATAAAGCAAGATCACAGACCTTCCAAGCTCCCCAAGAAAAGTGAATAAACTTGGACTACAGAATTTGAAAAGGGGTGAATAGGAGGGAAAATTTTTTGACAGGGCATAGTATGACGATTATAGCTTCCAACTCTTCCCCAGATATAATCCGTAAGGAGAAAAAAGATGAGCTAAACATTTTTACAGAGTAGTCTTCAGGAGCCTCTTGTTAGCTAGGGGAAAAGTCAAGAGAAATTCTTCAAGAGTAGAAGCATCTAGAATTAACTTAGAAGTTTGTCCTAGGCAGAAGGCCAGTAGTACTTACCATCTTACAAGTGCTGTGCTGTCTTGGGGTAGTGTGCCAAAGCCCATGGATGAGATATACCTCTGGCTAACTGGAGTGGGCCATGAGACAGGACATGTAACACCCCAGGAAGACTCTTCAGAACAAGATTTCCCAGCATGGACTGCACCAGGCCAGGAGTCCAGCTTAAGTTCACTTTCTTTCCCTTCTTTCATCTCTGCTGCTATATTACAAAGAAAGCAAATTGAAAGAATAAAACTGCTGTGATACATTAGCCCAGAGGGGAAAGAACAATTAGGCCCCAGAGATAAGTGGGAAGAGAATTAGGGAGAACACACCCACACTTCATTATAGAAGACAGAGTGTTTGAACTAAGCCTTCTGAGTAAATCTGGACAAACGGAATGTCACAGCAAGTAGACAAATACACTAGAGGAAGGAAGGAAGAGAAAGAAAGAAATACATAATTCAGCTAATTTTTCTCTGAAATGAGGAAAAACTGATTTAATGGGTCAAATGGACACACTGTTTACTAGGAAAGATTGATATTGATTGCCAACATTGGGCACATACTGGTCAAGTAAATCCAGGCAGACAGAAAAGTGAAGTTATCTACAGGTGAGAGGGTGGGTATGTATCAGTGAGGCCTCATTGTTGTTGTTGTTGTTCAGCCACTCAATCGCGTCTGACTGTTTGCAACCCCTTGGACTGTAGCATGCCAGGCTTCCCTGTCCATTACCATCTCCCAGAGCTTGCTCATCGTGTCTATTGAGTCAGTGATGCCATCCAACCATCTCATCCTCTGTCATCCCCTTCTCCTCCTGCTTTCACTCTTTCCCAGCATCAAGGTCTTTTCTAATATCTTCATAGCAATATTCAATACTGTAAGACAGCAGAGCAATTGCCAATAAAGGTCTGTCTAGTCAAGGCTATGGTTTTTCCAGTGGTCACGTATGGATGTGAGAGTTGGACTGTGAAGAAAGCTGAGCACAGTAGAATTGATGCTTTTGAACTGTGGTGTTGGAGAAGACTCTTGAGAGTCCCTTGGACTGCAAGGAGATCCAACAAGTCCATTCTAAAGGAGATCAGCCCTGGGTGTTCATTGGAAGGACTGATGTTGAAGCTGAAACTCACGAAGAGCTGACTCATTGGAAAAGACCCTGATGCTGGGAAAGATTGAGGGCAGGACGAGAAGGGGACATCAGAGGATGAGGTGGTTGGATGGCATCACTGACTCAATGGACATGGATTTGGGTGAACTCTGGGAGTTGGTGATGGACAGGCCGGCCTGGGGTGCTGCAGTTCATGAGATTGCAAAGAGTCGGACACAACTGAGCGACTGAAATGAACTGAACTGAAAGGAGAGAAAATATGACTCAAGAATATTGTTCCCTGCCAAGCAGACATTCAGGTGCACGGGTGCATGCATTCTTCAGTGTGAAAGCATTCAGAGAAAAGAACACTTCTTAAAAAACACTTTTAACAATGATAGCTAACCAACTTGGACGGGACTCAAACTACAGTTTCAGCAAAAGAGACTGTAGGGGAAAAGACTGATGATAGTCATCAAATCTATTTAAATACATAAATTAAGACTAAAAAATTTGGGAGACTGTATTTTCAGAGTAGAATATAAATATTATAAATTCTAACAAAGTGAAAATAGTATAAGTGACAAAAATTGCAAGACTGGAGTGAAAGAAGTGAAAGTGTAGGAGTACTAATCACCTTTCTTTCATTGCATGGAGACAATCCATACATTGTCTAAAATTGAAACATGAGCTTAAAAATAAAATTCCATCCTCTTTTCTTAACCAATGTCTTCCTGAGATAAAAAGAAACATTTCTCTTAATTTCAGTAATATCTTCAGTTTCATTTTCATTTTTTTCTTGTATTATATTTTCAGTCCATGGGGTCACAAGGACTCAGACACGACTGAGCGACTTCACTTTCTTTCTTTCTATAGTTCCTTTTTGGAGAGGGAAATGGCAGCCCACTCTAGTGTTCTTGCCTGGAGAGTCCCATGGATGGAGGGGCCTGGTAGGCTGCAGTCTATGGGATTGCAGAGAGTCAGACACGACTGGGCAACACACACACACACACACACACACACACACACACATTTGTCGTTGTTTAGCCGCTAAGTCGTGTCCAACTCTTTGTGACCACATGGACTGTAGCCCACCAGACTTCTCTGTCCATGGGATTTCCCAGGCAAGAATACTGCACTGGGCTGCCATTTACTTCTCTAGGGGATCTTCCCAACTCAGGTATCGAAACCATGTCTCTTGCATTGTGGGTAAATTTTTTACTGCTGAGCCATCAGGAAAGCCGCTGCATTATATTTAGGTCAAATGAAATATAACATTTCTATTTTAAAAGTAGTGTGCATAATATAATATCATTCTTGTTAAATTGCTTACCTGTGTTCTATATTTCAGCCCAAACAATTGCCAATACATTTATCCACTCGTTCAATCATCTTAAATAATGCAGAGACATATCTGAAATGACATCACCATGATGTGAGGCAATGATGAGACTTGCCACTTTACGTTTGGTAATTTCTCTTTTGTCTAAAATTCATATGCCTATCTTATCACTCTTTAAAAAACCTAGTAAAGTCACTACCTTTTCCTGATTAAATGATTTCTGTTCTTTCTGTGTTTGTGTTAAAATATATATAAAACAAAA
Source organism: Aepyceros melampus (assembly GCA_006408695.1). Lineage (NCBI taxonomy): Eukaryota > Metazoa > Chordata > Mammalia > Artiodactyla > Bovidae > Aepyceros > Aepyceros melampus. The sequence continues at coordinate 495,170 of SJXQ01004285.1, read as the reverse complement.
TCCATTGTTTCAACCATGCCTACGTGTACAGCTTTGTGGTATTAATTACATTCACAATGTTGTGCAACCATAAATATCACCCATACCCAGAATTTTTCATCATTCCAATGGAAACTTTGAGCACATTAAACAATTAACTCCCTATTCTGCACTCCTCCTGCCCATAGTAACCACTATTTTCCTTTCTGTCTCTATGAATTTGCCTATTCTAGGTCCTGCTTTTAAGGGGAATCATACAGTTTTTGTCTCTTTATATCAGGCTTATTTCACTTAGCATAATGTTTTCAGAGGTCATCCATGTTGTAGCATATGTCAACTTCATTCCTTTTTAATGTTGAATCATATTCCATTGTATACATGTGCGTGTATATATATGCATATATATATAATATAATATATGTATTACATTTCATTTATCCATTTTTCTGTTCATGGACATTTGGATAGTTTCCACCTTTTGGAAATTGTGAATAATGTAACCGTGAACTTTGGCATACAAATACTTGCTAGAGTGCCTGTTTTCAATTTTTGTGAGCATGTACTCAGAAGTAGAAATGCTGGACTTTATGATAATTCTGCTTAATTTTTTCAGGAACTGCCATAATGTTTTCCACAGATGGCTATACCGTTTTGCATTCCCACCAGTAATACACAATAATTCCAATTTGTCCACTTCCTTGACAAAGCTTGCCTTTTTTTAAAAAATAGCCATCCTAGTGGGTATAAAGATCTCATTGTGGTTTTGATCTCCATTCCCTGTTATGTTGAATGTTTTTTCATGTGTTTGTTGGCCATTTATACATCTTTGGAGAACTATCTATTCAAGTCCCTTGCCCATTGTTAATTTGAGTTTGTTTTTTCATTGCTGTTGTATTGGAGGAATTCTTTATATATTCTGGATATTCATCTCTATATGGATTGCAAATGTTTTCTCTAACCTGTGGGTTGCCTTTTCACTCTGTTGTGTCCTTTGATGGATAAAACTTTGCAATTTTGATGATATCTAATTTATCTATTTTTTTTCCTTTGTAGCCTATGTTTTTTGGTGTCTTATCTAAGAAATCATTGGCAAGGCAGTGTCATGAAGTTTTTCCTTATTTTCTCCTAGGAGTTTTATGTTTTATCTCTCCATTTAGACCTGTCTTCTATGTTTAGCTAGTTGTTATATGCAATGTAAGGTAAGAGTCCAACATCATTCTTTTGCACGTATAGTCATTACTTTTTAATAAATGCTATCATCCAGCAATATAGCTTCTGACTTTGAAGGCTCACTCAGGAGAAAGTACAGTGAAAACCTAAGTGCCCTGATGTACCTTCCTGACATAGTGACCCAGAGCTGCTGCTGAGCTAGTCTTCCCATTGCTCCCACTCATCACTTCCTGAAGCTGCTACAGACTGGTACAAGAGCTGCTTTTTCTTTTTTAAACATCTAGAGGCACCTGTTCTTTGAAGTGGGTGTCAGCTGCAAATGTAACACCCATCATCACATGACATCTGTTTTTAGTTAGTGGAAAATGCTACAATACTTTACTCTCTTGCCACTCTGGTTGAAAATCCACAAACCAAATTTCCTATATGGGATCATTGTTTTTTTCTCGAGCATGTTTCTCTTTTACGTATCAAAAGACATCTTTTTTAGTATTTCAGTGTACCATTTAAAATCTTCAGTGTTTTAGCTGGAAATAAACAAAACAGTATATCTTTAAAAATAACATCTTACATGCCAGCTGTCAGATTGGAAATACCAAAAATTCTTGACAAAACTGGAATGTCAGATGAATGACCAATTAAAAAGTCACTACAGCAAATAAGGCACATTCCACAATAACAGAATATAACAGGTCAATGAAGGTGAGAAATGTGACTTTTTTGTAACTGTTCCATCATAGTTTTTTCAATTGCATTTTTGTAGTAGTTTGTATCAATTGCGTTTTTTTTTCTCTGAATAAATCAAACTGTAAACTAAGAATACATACCACATCCATCCAAAAATGTCTTAATGATTTATATCAAATCATATCATGAAATATTGCCAGATCACTTACTTCTGCTTCTAAGACAGCTATAATTATCTGAAATAAGAAACGAGCACTCTTAAAGTAGACTATAGGAAGAATCTTAGTGATTTTTAGTGACCTACCATCTAGTGCTTAGTATCTATTTCTTTCATTCCAAATTCTTTATATTCTATGCATCTTCCTCAACTGCAATGAGAAAATATGACATGCCTAAGATTGACTAGATTATTTGTGGGACTCAGTACAAAATGAAAATGCAAGGCTCCTTGATTAAAATATATATATATATTATTAAGAATTTCGAGACAGCAACAGCAGAGCATTAAGCTAAGTCAGGGTCATTCACAGAGTTGGACACAACTTAGTGACTGAATGACAACAACAAGGGTCATTCTGAGCGTGGGGCCCTGTGCAGCTCCCCAGGTTTCACACGAGAAGTTCGTGTTGAGTGGCCATGTTTCTGTATTCAGCTTTACAGATTTCTGAAGGTTCCGTTGCAGAAACTGATTTCCAGATGTTGCCAAGAGTTCATTTTCATTTTTTTTCATATCCTAACCATCTTATCTCCTCCCTAGGTTGTGCTAGCCCCATCCCTTGGTTGCTGAACAAACTTTCCACCTTCTACATAGTTTCCCCGAAACTACGCTGCACCGTCTCCTCTTCAGCCTTTTTTCTAAACATGGATCTAGAATCTGAACTGAGTAGTTCGTTCAACAATAACAAAATCTGGATTAGATTGGTTTGAGTGGCCCCAAATAGATCCTGAGATGAGAGTTTGAGGCAAAATATTTACTTGAGAAGTGCAAGTTGGTAGGGGACTGGAGAACTGATACTGAGAAGAGATGGTCGTTGTTTAGTCGCTAAGTTGTGTCGGACTCTTTTGTGACCCACGGACTATAGTCGACCAGGCTCCTCTATCCACGGGATTCTCCGTGGCAAGAATACTGGAGTGGGTTGCCATTTCCTTCTCCAGGGGATCTTCCTGACCCAGGGAGTGAACCCACATCTCCTGCATTGGCAGGAGGATTTTTACCCCTGAGCCATCAGGAAAGTCCACTGGGAAGGGATGCTAGCTAATAAACAGTGTGTGGTTAAGACAGCTACTTCAGTCTCAGAAGTACTCCTTCCCCCTCAAATCAAGGACTACAGAGCTGTGTATTTATGCAGCAAATGTGGAGAATCATCAACTGAAGGTAGCACTTTGGTGTTAGGGGAGAGATATCAATCCTCAAGTCAGATGCACAGGTAGACAAAATAGCCTACTGTTTCTGGAAAGCATTCTCGAACTGGGAGATGCAGAAGTTAGAAGCCAGAATTTGGCAAGAGCACAGTTAAATGGTACATTCCAAGGGAGGGGCACTGATGGTGGTGACTCTTTGGTTTGTCCCGAGTATTGGTGTAAGTGCTAGGAATATGGACCATAAACAAAATCTAAATTCAGAAGTTTTGCATTCTGATCTAGGAGACAGACCATAAACAAACATATAACAAAAGATGGTAAGTGCTATAAAAATAAAATAAAACTGGTTATGGGAATAGGAAAGGGGAACTAGTTTAGAAAGGATGGTTGGGAAAGCCTTTCTTTAAAGTGATGTCTGGGCAGCAATCTTAGTAAGTTAGGGAGAAAGCCTAGGGGCAGGGAGATCCAGGCAAAGGGAAGAGTAAGTGGAAAGACTCTGAAATAAGCATATAACAGCATGTTCAGGAAAGAGCAAGAAAGTCAACGTTCACTAGATTCTTGGGAGAAAGAAACAGTATGGCAGCCAGAAGAGGCAGAATAGTAAGTAGGGGTGATCATGTAGGGATTTGGAGACCACAGTGCTGCTGCTGCTGCTGCTGCTAAGGCGCTTCAGTCGTGTCCGACTCTGTGCGACCCCACAGATGGCAGCCCACCAGGCTCCCCCGTCCCTGGGATTCTCCAGGCAAGAACACTGGAGTGGGTTGCCATTTCCTTCTCCAATGCATGAAAGGGAAAAGTCAAAGTGAAGTCGCTCAGTCATATCTGACTTGTAACGACCCCATGGACTGCAGCCCACCAGGCTCCCCCATCCCTGGGATTCTCCAGGCAAGAGGACTGGAGTGGGGTGCCACTGCCTTCTCTGGAGACCACAGTAAGGACTTGTTATTTCTTCATGTTGTGTTATGAGATGGAAAGAAAGTAGAGTTTTTCACACGAAATGTGAATTGATCTGCAGTGTCACCAATAAATATCGATGGTCATATTTTTTGTTGTTGTTTTCTATACTATAGAGTAATGAGCAACAAACTCTGGAGGCCAAGCCTGCCCAGCTTTTTTATGCTGCCTATAATCTAACTTCAGAAAACACTAAAAATAGTAAAGGAAACACATGGTCACTCATCCATTCATCCATACTTTGAGAAAGCCTTTCAGACTTGAGTAGTTCCTACTGCCTAGGCCCCAGTGCCATCTGGGACAAGTTGCTGTGGGTTTTACGGCAGCTGGAAGAGAGCACGCGTGAAGGGGCATAAGGCAAAATGTCAAAGGCAAAGGTGTTGTCCAACTTCATCTCCACTGCCTTTCTTTTTTTCTCTCTCTCTTTTTCTTTTCTTTCCTTTTCCTTTTCTTTGAATAATCTACCATAAAGCATGCCAATATAACACACCACAGTTCTTAACACCTACACAGTAGTCACTTAATGTTGATGAATCACAAAAATCTACATTAATATGAGGGAAAAGGACGTCTCTGGTGGTTCAGTGGTTACAAATCCACCTGCTAGTGAATGCAGGGAGCATCTGTTTGATCTCTGGTCTGGGAACATCCAACATGCCCCGGGGCAACTCAGCCCACATGCCACAACTACTGAGCCTGTGCTGTAGAGCCTGTGAGCTGCAACGACTGAGCCAGCGCTCTGCAACAAGAGAAGTGAGTGAAGTGAAGTCGCTCAGTCGTGTCCGACTCTTTGCGACCCGTGGACTCTAGCCCACCAAGCTCCTCTGTCCATGGGATTCTCTAGGCAAGAATACTGGAGTATTTCCTTCTCCAGGGGATCTTCCTGACCCAGGGATCGAACCCAGGTCTCCCACATTGTAGGCAGACGCTTTAACCTCTGCACCACCAGGGAAGCCCCACTGCAATGAAAAGCCCCTGCACCACAACTAGAGAATGGCCCCAGCTCATTGCAACTAGAGAAAGCTCGCACGCACCCAGCAGAGCCTAAAATAAATAAATTAATTAAATTTTAAAAATATATGGGAGAAAAAAGCAGTAATTACTTCAAATGCACATTAGCATAAGCACTCAGTTCAGTTCAGTTCAGACACTCAGTTGTGTCTGACTCTTTGCGACCCCATGAACGCCAGGCCTCCCTGTCCATCACCAACTCCCAGAGTCCACCCAAACCCATGTCCATCGAGTCGGTGATGCCATCCAACCGTCTCATCTTCTGTCGTCCCCTTTTCCTCCTGCCTTCAATCTTTCCCAGCATCAGGGTCTTTTCCAATGAGTCAGCTCTTCACATCAGGTGGCCAAAGTATTGGAGTTTCAGCTTCAACATCAGTCCCTCCAAAGAACACCCAGGACTGATCTCCTTTAGGATGGGCTGGTTGGATCTCCTCGCAGTGCAAAGGACTCTCAAGAGTCTTCTCCAACACTACAGTTCAAAAGCATCAATTCTTCTGTGCTCAGCTTTCTTCACAGTCCAACTCTCACATCCATACACGACCACTAGAAAAACCATAGTCTTGACTAGACGGACCTTTGTTGGCAAAGTAATGTCTCTGCTTTTTAATATGTTGTCTAGGTTGTTCATAACTTTCTTTCCAAGGAGCAAGCGTCTTTTAATTTCATGGCAGCAATCATCATCTGCAGTGATTTTGGAGCCCAGAAAAATAAAGTCAGCCACTGTTTCCACTGTTTCCTCATCTATTTGCCATGAAGTGATGGGACCAGATGCCATAAGCCCTAGCTGGCCCAAGAAAACATAACACAAGGAATTTGCTTATGCCCTGGAGGCTAAGAGCAGAGGCCAGGATCATCATAGTGAGCAAGTTATTTCTCCTTTGCTACAAGATTAGACTGTTGTAATTATTGAAAATGGTGGTGGGGAACCAGGAGAGAGAATGGGGGCTCCTCATGTTGCTCCTTCCCATTGAACAAGCAGCAGATGAGAAAGAATAAGAAACACTTAGGCCATAAGATCCATATCCTGGTAAGGTCAGATTTCCAGGAAGAGACAGAAAAACTGACTCCAGTCCTTTGTTCTATCTGTGATAAGATAGCAGATAAGTTTTAAGTATCTGCCTGTGAGACAGATTTCTTTCTTTTTTTTTTTTTTTTTCCTGTTCTTTATCATTCTAGTAAAGGCAGAAAAGCAGAGGAGTCCTCTCTACATCACTGTAGGGAAGCATCCACTGTGGCAATAACAAAGGGCAGTTTTGTCCAGAGTAAAGCTGGGCATTGAGGATTGCGCTTTTGACAAAGGAGAAAGGAAAAGCCCCAGAGAGCTTCCTGGTGGAGCTGTCTGTGATGTTGGGCAGCTGCCATGCCTGCGGCAGAAAATAGGACTGGAGGACCTCAGGTGGCCCTGCCAAGACTTAGGTGGAAGGGAGCAATGTGGCCACTTGAGAAGCCAATACAACAGCAGTGAGAGAGAAAGAGGCCTTGCTTGTTGATTGTTTAGGATTGTAAAATGAGATATTTGGGAGACAGCACTTTCCCAAGTGAGTTTCCTGGTGGCTCAAATAGTAAAGAATCTGTCTACAATGCAGGAAACACAAGTTTGATCCCTAGGTCGGGAAGATCCCCTGGAGAAGGAATTGGCAACACACTTCAGTATTCTTGCCTAAAAAATCCCATGGACAAAGGAGCCTGGTGGGCTACAGTCCATGGGTCACAAAGTTGGACATGATTGAGCTACTAAACATCACCACCACTCTTCCAAGTAGTTTGCAAACTGTGGCTTTAGAAAAAATTACTCTCTGCTCAGAATAACTAAAAAGCCACATTTCGAGTAAATATCAAGCTTTGCAAGCCAGGAAAGAGAACCAGGACCCAGCTAGTCACCAGAATCTTCTTTCACTACTAACTAAAAGGTGTAAAGACACAGCCTTGTCATTAAAAAGATTTTGATCAATAGAATCTTCTCTGTTTTTTAAATTTGTTTTTCTTAGTCTCATTCAGAAACTGCAAACTTGGTGTATTTTTACTGAGTTGTAATCTATCTAGTTTCACTAACTTTAGCAAACTTTGCTCTACAGAAACAGTTTTCCATGTCTAGTCCTCAATTTGTGATCCTAATTGAAGGTCAAATTGAAGATCATTCTTTGAGCTAGACTGCAAGCTTAATTTCTTATTTTAGACATTGCAGTTATAACACAGAGAGATTATAAATATTCTTTACCTACACAGCTATCTCTCTTTTCATAAAAATTAAGATTGAGGTAGAAATGGAGTGAGAAATAAAATAAATATTGCCTTGAATACAAATTGTTCAGTTCAGTTCAGTTCAGTCGCGCAGTCGTGTCATTCATTGGTAGGACTGATGTTGAAGCTGAAATTCCAATACTTTGGCCACCTCATGCAAAGAGTTGACTCACTGGAAAAGATTCTGATGCTAGGAGGGATTAGGGGCAGGAGGAGAAGGGAATGACAGAGGATGAGATGGCTGGATGGCATCACTAACTCGAAGGAGTTTGAGGGAACTCCAGGAGTTGGTGATGGACAAGGAGGCCTGGTGTGCTGCAATTCATGCAGTTGCAAAGAGTCAGACACGACTGAGCAACTGAACTGAACTGAACTGACAGGGAACTTCCATGGTGGTCCACTGGTTAAGACACTGCCTTCCAATGCAGAGGGTGCAGGTCCGATCCCTGGTCAGGGAAATAAGATCCCACATGCTGTGTGGAACAGTTAAAGAAAAGAAAAAGAGGAAAGAAAAAAAAAGAATGGATAAGGGTACATTCTAAACCTGTCCTCAAGTAATAGATAAAAATGCAGCATCAGGAGTGGCTGAGGTATCATGCTGTCTGGAAACTCCTGCCTATGTCTCTGCCCTCTGGGTTCCAATATAATCGCTACAGCTCCTGCTCAATTTTTTTTTTTATTTTTTTAAGTCGCTGTTTAATTTGGCTGTGCTGGGTCTTGATTGTAGTGTTCAGGCTTCTCTAGTTGGTTGCGGCTTGTGGGCTCTAGAGCATGCAGGCTTAATTGTGGCTTGTGGGATCTAGTTCCCCGACTAGGGATTGAACCCTGGCCCCCTACATTGGAAGCTCAGAATCTTATCCACTGGACCACCAGGGAAGTCCACCCTCACTTTCAACTTTAAAATTTTGTTCATAAGGTTAGTTTGAGAAAGCTAATATAAAGGATGATGGAAACAGTGTTATTACTGGTAGCTTTCTTTCTAGTTAAGAAGAACCAACATTTCTGTAAACTCACTATATGCCAGACACTGTTTAAGTGCTTTGCATATGTTAACTCGTTTAATCCGCATGGTATAATCCAGCAAGGTGATGTATCTATTTTACAAATCAGGAAATGAGCGTGGAGAGCTAGGTGACTAGTCCTGGATCACACTGCTGGTAAGGAGGAGAGCCAGCCTTCAGACCTGGGCATGTATCTTCGGGGTCTGTAATGTGGTGCCACCCTGTAGTTCAGTCATGTCTGTCTCTAGTGCCATCCTCAGAAGAGCCTTGAAAGCAGAGCCCTTCTGACAGGGAGAGGTAAATGGCTAAAATGCAGAATGGTTTTCATTCCTCTTGTGGAAGTCATGGACCAAATGAAAGGATAGTCAGTTTGAGCACTTCTCATGCTTCTGAGAGCATGTTTAGGTATTTTCATTGATGGAAGGCAAAAATATGAGTTAACTGTGATGTGCAGCTGAAAACAAACCATGGATGTCATCTTTTGCTTTATGGATAGATAGAATGCAGTGTCCAGAACGAGGAAGGAGGGTCTTCATGTTTAAGAATGATCCTTGGTCGAGGAACTGAGAGCCCGTGTGCTGGATGGTGTGGCCAAATAAATAAATAAAATAAAATTTCTTAAAAAAAAAAAATGCAAACCTTCCTTAAGCAGGAACTATTCAAGGTGTGTGGCTAAGATTGTGGAGGGATTCAAACCCGTGTCAGCTGAGAAGGTTCAGTCAAGGAACCAGGGCGTGTCGCTTGGTACAGTGTTCCTTTGTGGGAGATCGAGGAAGGAAAATGCCTCCTGGATGTCAGGGGTCCTGTGTGATGTATGCGCTGCTTCTCTTTGAGTTTACAGAGAAGGGAGGTGAAGTGATTTGCATGGGCTCCCTGAACTGAGGCCTGCTTCCCTTCCAGGCGGTGGATGGGCTGGGGAGAGTCATGGTTTCTGACCTACAAACTGACCAGCTTCTCAGTGTAGCCAGGCGATAGGTTTCTGTAGTTTTAACATGATGATGTATTTCTTTTCTCTTAAGAGATGAAGGCCTATCAGTCAGGATCCAGTAGAGAACAGAACACATCCTGGGTGTTTCAACAGAGGGCATTTAGGTGGGAAATTGGTTCCAGAGGAGCCGAAAGGGCAAACAGGGAACCTCAAGGTATACGGCCAAGCAGTCGCTGCTGGAGGCCAGCACCCCTAGGGCTGGGGAGCAAGGCCATGGAGGTAGGAATGTATGCTGGTGAATGTATAATGGTATGAATGGCACCTCTGCTGGCACGTGGTGAGCCGGGTCCTGAGAGTGCAGGCAGGAAGAGAGGACGGTCTTCCTCCTGTCCCCTGTCTCCTCCTCTAGTATGCCTAGGGCACCCCGAGAAAGCTCCTTGGGACCAGAGACCTGGGGCCAGCAGCCCTAGTGCCCCCACCCCATGGCAGAGGCTGGCTGCTTGGACCCCAGGGCAGGCACCCATGGGATGTTTGGGCTTCTACACATGCACATGACAGTATTTTAGGGTTTGCTCTGTAAAGCTGCAGTTGTTCTTCCTCCACAGTCATTCTGCTGTTGGTTCTTATTCCTGTATAGAATCTTGCTTAACTGTAGGTGTCTAGTGGTATGCTGTGCTGTGCTAAGCCTCTTCACTCGTGTCCGACTCATTGTGACCCTATGGACTGTAGCCCGCCAGACTCCTCTGTCCATGAGATTCTCCAGGCAAGAATACTGGAGTGAGTTGCCATGCCCTCCTCCAGGGGATCTTCTCCACCCGGGGAGTGAACCCGCATCTCTTAACATCTCCTGTTTTGGCAGGCAGGTTCTTTACCACTGGCACCACCTGGGGAGTCAGGGTGCCTAATAACCTTACCCAAATGAGGACTTTAGAAACCCTGTGGACCCCTTAAGTTGCCACCCTAACATGTCACTCATCCCACCAGAGCCTTCGAAACCTGGGAAGCTCACGTTCTCTGTGGTGGAAGAGGAGAGGGAAGACAAGCCCTTCCTCTCTCCCAAAGCTGTGGGAGTCAGTGAAGCCCTTGACCATGTGTCTGTAACACTCAGAGTGAGCCTGCTGGCTGTTATTTTATTTTATTTTTTAAATGAAAGAGAAAACTAAGGTATTTCAAATTGTAAGCCACGTTTCTAGAATCAAGAGCATTGTAGTACAGTTGTGTTTTAAGTTCTTAGATTGTTTTTTGTTCTTTTATTTGGTCCCGCCACACAGTCTGCAGGATCCTAGTTCCCTGACCAGGAATCAAACCCGGGTCCCCTGCAGTGGAAGCGTGGAATCCCAACCGCTGGACCACCAGGGAATTCCTATTAACTCTTTTACTTCTACTCGTGGTTTGGAGTCCTAGTTTGCATCTGTGGCATCATTCCCGACTAGTGCTGCCTGTGGGAAGGATCCACAGCTCTGCATCTGTAATTGGCTCTTTTGCTTCTGTATTTTATTTTTAATTTTTATTTTAAAAAATGTATTTATTTATTTTTGGCTGTGCTGGGTCTTCATTGCTGCATGGACTTTCTCTAGCTGTGGGGCTGCTCTCTAGTTACGGTTCATGGGCTTCTCTGCAGTGGCTTCTCTTGTTGCAGAGCACAGACTCTAGGGAGCATGGGCTTCAGTAGTTATGGCTTCTGGGCTCGAGAGCACAGGACCAATAGTTGTGGCCCATAGGCTTAGCTACTCTGAGGCATGTGGAATCTTCCCAGATCAAGGGCTGAACCCCTGTCTTCTGCATTGGCAGGCAGGCAGAAGGATAACCAGAATTTTAAAATAGTTGACTTATAAATGTTTAGAAAACAGTTGATAACTCAGTATGAATGTAGCATGAATGTAGCTTTCCCAAAATCAGATTGTGTTTCTTGATTTTATATTCTTTTTAAGGAGAATGTCTTTGGAAGTGCATATTTTCTTTCTCCCCTTCTTATACAAAAATTGAGATCATATCCTAGGTATAGTGGAGTAGAAAATGGCAACTCACTCCAGTATTCTTGCCTGGAAAATTCCATGGACAGAGGAGCCTAGCAGGCAACAGTCTAGGAGGTCACAAAGAGCTGGACACGATTGGGTGCACTTCCCCAACACACCTGGATATAGTCTTACATCTTGTCTTTTTCATTTAACATCAAATTCTGTATATTTCCTCTTATCATTTACTGATTCTTTAAAAACATGATTTTTATTGCTTTCATAGTAAGCCAAAGTTATTTAGTACAATGTTTAAAGTTACTAGCTGCTAGGATGTACCTATAATTTTACAACCATTTTCTATTATTAGACATTTAAGCTGCTTTTGATTTTTTGGTGTTATAAATAATATTATGATAAAAATCTTTATATAAATTTTGATCAGATAGCTGGTTATTTCTTAGTCTAAGTTTCTAGAAGTCATAAATACCTGGATAATAACATATAAACATAATTTGCAAAATTGCTGTTGATACTAAGGCCGACCAGTTAGGAGATGCTGCTGCTGCTGCTGCTGCTGCTAAGTTGCTTCAGTTGTGTCCGACTCTGTGCGACCCCATAGATGGCAGCCAACAAGACTCCCCTGTCCCTGGGATTCTCCAGGCAAGAACACTGGAGTGGGTTTCCATTTCCTTCTCCAAGGCATGAAAGTGAAAAGTGAAAGTGAAGTCTCTCAGTTGTGTCCAACTCTTAGTGATCCCATGGACTGCAGCCTACCAGGCTCCTCTGTCCATGGGGTTTTCCAGGCAAGAGTACTAGAGTGGGGTGCCATTGCCCTCTCCGATTAGGAGATGATTGTCATTGAGAAGATAGTTTATTATTTCCAGTTCCCAGGAGAAGAGAGCTTGCCATGCCATGTGGGGAAGCACTGGGGTGGGTCAGGATGTGGGGGTTTGAAAGGTTGTTGTTGAATTACGACGCCGGGATTCTTGGCCTCTGGAGGAGAAGAATTCAATCCGGGGCCAGAGACGAGGCTTGATCGCTCAGAGCTTTTGTGTAGCAAAGTTTTATTAAAGTATAAAGGAGATAGAGAAAGCTTCTGACATAGGCATCAGAAGGGGGTAGAAAGAGTACCCCCTTGCTAGTGTTAGCAATGAAGTTATATACTCTCCAGTAAATCCAGAAAATGTCTGGAGGTTGTAAAGACCTCACCAGACCTACTCCCATAATTTACATTTTAAGATAACGGGATTAGCCAGGTTTAATCCAGAGACTGTCCTCAGGCATAATACATTGTTGTTATATAATCCTAAGGAGTGTAGAGAAGGAATAAGTTTGTCCTTTTTTTCCTCCTTGAGAATTCCAGACCCCTCTCTCCTTGGGGACCCCTAGACTTCTTATCAACCTGCCTACGAAATGACTCTCTCAGGTTGGCAGGGCCTGTGGGCAAATACCTTTACTGAGGTTTCTGCTGGAGGGAAGAGGCAAGGCAGGGCAAGCAGGCTGAGGATGGGCTAGTTTGAATAATTTCAGTAGGCTCTGGGGCATAGGGGCTGTGCTGAGCTGTCAGATTCCTGGCCTTGTTGTAGTTAGAGCAGGTGGACAGTGGCCGGAGGGTGAGAGCCCCCGCGGGAGGTAGTTGGTGGTGTGGGCTCTGGGGATGTGGTGGTTGGTTTGTATTTGAGACATGAGTTGTTTACTGTCTCCTGAAATTGGCCAACTCTAGGAGGGCAGTCACTCCAGGGTCAGCAGGTCAAAGCATCAAAGCATCAGAAATACAGGAAACAAAGGATCGTTTAAAACAGAAGGTTTTATTTACTATTGCCTGCTAGCAGTGTCCGAGAGTGCTTCTTTCCAAGCCTCGGCATTGCCATTAAAATGTATTTGCACTGAAGTAGATACCTCATCTGGAGAAGGCAATGTCGAAATGACTCTCTCAGGTTGGCAGGGCCTGTGGGCAAATACCTTTACTGAGGTTTCTGCTGGAGGGAAGAGGCAAGGCAGGGCAAGCAGGCTGAGGATGGGCTAGTTTGAATAATTTCAGTAGGCTCTGGGGCATAGGGGCTGTGCTGAGCTGTCAGATTCCTGGCCTTGTTGTAGTTAGAGCAGGTGGACAGTGGCCGGAGGGTGAGAGCCCCCGCGGGAGGTAGTTGGTGGTGTGGGCTCTGGGGATGTGGTGGTTGGTTTGTATTTGAGACATGAGTTGTTTACTGTCTCCTGAAATTGGCCAACTCTAGGAGGGCAGTCACTCCAGGGTCAGCAGGTCAAAGCATCAAAGCATCAGAAATACAGGAAACAAAGGATCGTTTAAAACAGAAGGTTTTATTTACTATTGCCTGCTAGCAGTGTCCGAGAGTGCTTCTTTCCAAGCCTCGGCATTGCCATTAAAATGTATTTGCACTGAAGTAGATACCTCATCTGGAGAAGGCAATGGCAACCCACTCCAGTACTCTTGCCTCGCAAATCCCATGGATGGAGGAACCTGGTAGGCTGCAGTCCATGGGGTTGCTAGGAGTCAGACATGACTGAGCGATTTCACTTTCACTTTTCACTTTCATGCATTGGAGAGGGAAATGGCAACCCACTCCAGTGTTCTTGCTGGAGAATCTCAGGGACGGGGGAGCCTGGTTGGCTGCGGTCTCTGGGGTCGCACAGAGTCGGACACGATTGAAGTGACTTAGCAGCAGCAGCAGCAGATACCTGATCATTTCATTCTTGTTATTATAGTTTCCAAGTACTTGTACGGCTGAACATTTTTACACATCAGTTGTATTCTTTTACTAATTGTTAGTGTTGTTTACCCAATTGTGAGTAAGACAGTGAACTAGATGAGCTGCGGGGCGTCAACCCTGTGTCCTCTGCACTCCTGCACTCTGACGATTGTCCTGTAACTCTCTGATAGCCTAGACGGTGGCCCCTTGGGAGCATGGCTCTGAGCTCAGGTATGACCCTGTCCTGTTTAACAGTCTTGTCAGTGCCTTGGATAAAGATTTGGGAGGTGTGTTTACCATGTTTGCCAAATTGGGAAGGACAGGTAATAATGTAGATGACAGAATCAGGATTGAACACGATCCTGAAAGGGCGAAATGCTGGTGGAATGTGGTTAAACAACAGAGATGCACGGCAAGCGAGGGCTGTGTCTGACTCCTCCTCACTTCCTTTCTTCTTTCCTGCCCTCCCTCCCCACCCCCACCCCCACTTTTTTCAATTCCTGTTTTCCCACCAGTTGCATAAATACAGACAAATGTTTAGCAATTCATGTGTGAAGACCTAGGGATGCTAAAAAGCTAAGTATCTGACTTATAGATTTCCATTCATGAGTCTCTTTGAGACCACATGTGGAGTATCTTATTTGAGGCCGGATGCTCTCTTTTGAGAGGCGGTACAGAACAGATCAGACTAAGGATGGCCAAGGAGACTGACTAAGGTCCCTAGAGACCTGGAAGCGGTGGCTCCTTAGGTTGATTTGTAGAGAGTGAGGAGGGACTGACTGGCTCTCTTCCAACCCTAGAAGAGCTGCCGTTGGGCATGTGAGAGAATCGGGCGGCCCGCAGCTCCTGAGGGCCTACTGGCTACAGTCCCCAGAGGCCCAGCACAGCAGATTTGTCCCTCACTGGGCCAGCAGCCTTGTCATCTCATTCCTGTTGGAAACACTCCAGAAGTAATTGGTGGGCCATCTCCTGGGATGTGAGGATTTCTCTGTTGTTAGGAGGATGCTTCAAATCTTGGAAAAGGGATACCTGGTGTACTTGAATTCAGAGGGTATCGCACTGATTCCCCGCTTTATGGCCTTAGGATGATTGATTCTTTAATCACTCTGAACATGGTTTTCCCGTAAAATGGATTGTTGATACCTGTTTGCCATGATTGATGTGAGCATCTAAAGAGAGAGTGCTGGTAAGTCCCCAAGTGCAGTCTCTCTTTCCTTCCTTGAAAAGTTACTCTGTGTGGATCCAAGTCCCCATCGTCTAAATTGCATAGCTCTGGAGTTCTCTCAGTGTGTCCATAGTGTGAATATATGGCACACATGCTTATTGTGACGGGGACAGCAGGGCAGACAAGTTGTTTCAAAACTGTGGACTTTTTATTAGAAGATTTATCAGCATTTCTAACTTCGCTTATACTTTCAGCTCATGTAAGAGCATCTGTCAGTAAAATCATACCTGTGGGTTGTCATTGTCCACTGCTTCTTTCTCAGGCCTCTCACACTTGGGCTTAGTGAGTGATCTTTAGGGCGGAGTGGCAGGCCCTGTGCTTCTGGGCCCATTGCTGTGCTTATAGGAACCATTGAGCTTCTCTTTTCTTCAAAATCTTTGTCTGTAAAGCCAGAATAATAATACTGGCCTCCTAATTCTGGTAGGGAAGGGAGGAATAATTAGGTCCTCTCTGGCAGGTGCTTGAGTTCCTCAGAGGAGAGGTAGATACTGCATAATAAAAACTGAGATATCACCATCATAATTGGTTCTTCTGATGACATGTTTTTTAGCTTGTTATGGTCATGAGTGAGACAAAGACATTTAATTTTTCTTTTTTGGACTGTCATATAGAGAATTATACCGTTACCTGGTTTCCATTTTACTGAGGGGAGAGGCCAGAGAGGATGTGTTCTCAATTCCAAGGACATTATTCCCTAATGCCTGTCTCCCTTCACCTCTAGGACCTTCGTGGCTGGGCAGAGTGGTCCTGACTCTGAGAAGCATGAAAAGTGCTATTCTTGTTTACTCATAACACTGCCAGGACGTGGCCCTGACTGGCTTGGGGATGGGTCTCCAAAGACATAGAACCTACAGGACATACGTGCATTGGCTCATGTGCTTGAGGAGGCTGATACATCCAAAATCTGCAGGATGGGCCAGCATCTTGGGGACCCAGGGATGAATTGATGTTGCACTTCAGGCTTGAGTTGCAGCAATTGAGGCTGTTGCAGAATTTGCTGGGAGAGGAGAGGCTTTTGTTCTGTTCAGGCCTTACACTGATAGGGTGAGGCCCCTGTATTATGCAGGGCAATCGGCTTTGCTCAGAGCCCACTGATTTAAATGTTAGTCTTATCCAGAAACACCCTCCCAGAATAATGTTTGTCCGTGTATCTAGACACTGTGGCACAACCAAGTAGAAGCATAAAATTAACCATCACGGGCATCTTTCTGCAGAGTTGGAGTCTCGGGGCTGTTGGACCTGGTGAACAGGCTGCCTAGAGGCCATGTGGCTTGTGCAGGTGAGATGTCTACAGGCAGGCCTGCGTTTTTTTATCTCCAACTTTTTTTGTTCTGAATGCAGTGTTCTTTCTAGGTTGTAAAGGGGAATAAATTAGCATCCTGAATTGCACTTTAATGAAGTTTATTTTTTGTTAGTTAGGATTTTACTGAGAGCTACAGAAAAACTACTCACCTGGGGTTTCAAAGGAAGGTTGTGAAGTACTGGAGTTTTCTTTGAGCTTTTAAGGTCGGAACTCTTGGGAACTTAAAAAATATGTAAAAATATAAACATTTAAACTTTATAGCATGACTCATAAATAGCTGTCTTTCAGGATGAATGGAATTCTTATGGGAAAAAGCACAGTGGCACTTTTCTGCCCACGCAGAACATTAAAGACCCCATATACTATACTTCCGCATGGAGTGAAGAGTCTAGTAGGAGTGCTGTTCTTCCTCTGTGTGTCACTGTCTTTACCATGTCCCAGTAAGGTGATGAAGAAAGTCCTCTTCCACAGTTTCATTTTTTTAAATGTTTCTCCCTCCATTTCCTTGTAAGTTCCCCCCTTTTCTGAGAACTACCTGGCTGCAGGATCCATCGCCTCACTTCTCTGCCTCATGGAATGTGGATGCCATCAGTGGGATGCTGCTTTGATCTATTATTTATTTAGAAAGTTTTTTTTTTAATAATGCAAAAATGGGAATTATGTTTTGGACTTTGAATTAAATCAAGTCTTTGGTAGCTGGTGAGTCATGAAACTTTATTAAAATAAATGATCTCAGATATATGGGATATTTACTGACAAGATGCTACCAGAGTCAGACATTTAAAATGAGCCACATATTGTTTATATCAATTCATAAAATATAAAAGGAGCATGAGCTGGTTATCTGGATTTTTTTTTTTTTTCATTCTTTCCCCCAACTTCTTTATGCTTTTCCAAAAGAGAGAATTTGCTTTTATGTGAATGGTTGTAAAAGCTGGGGAAGAGGGTCAACTGGAAATTGAATTAAAACCAAATTGTGTAACAATGTCCTTGGTTTTATAACGTCCTATTATTGTTCCAGTGCTTTGTGCTGTATTAGGTGCTCAGTCGTGTCTGACTCTTTGCTACCCCTTGGACTGTAGCCTGACAGGCTTCTCTGTCCATAGGATTCTCCAGGCAAGAATACTGGAGTGGGTTGCCATTCCCTCCTCCAGGGGATCTTCCCAGCCCAGGCATTGAACCCCGGTCTCTGGGATTGCAGGGGGGTTCATGATCCTCTGAGCCACCAGAGAAACCCAAGTGCTTCCGCTGGTTTTTCCTCAGCCTTCTGAAGCACCTAGTGCTGCTGCATCCGTTGGGTGAGCTCTGCCTCACAGCCCCGTGGCTGCCGTCCACATCACTGTGCGCAGTGCCGTTGACCCCCAGGTTTATGTGCCTTAAACTTTTGTTGTTGTTGCTCAGTCGCTGAGTCGTGTCCAACTCTTTGCAACCCATGGACTGCAGCACACTAGGCTTCCCTGCCTTCACCGTCTCCTGGAGCTTTCTCAGACTCATGTCCACTGAGTCGGTGATGCCATCCATTTTCCTTAAACTTAGGCACATAAATTTTACTCAGGGCTATTTGCACATAGTTTAGAAGTAAGGTACTTTATAATGTGTAATTGTGAGAAGGGACCTAGAGATTTACTTCATCTAGAAATGTTATTTTAGGGTTGAGTTTTTAAATATTTGAATGGCTGCTAAACAAATTCTGTAGTAACTGGAGGTTCAAAAATTGAGATATTTATGAAAAACGCTTATTCCAAATCTGCTTCCTTTTACAATCTAGGCATATAGGCAGTCTACCCAGAGGCCTCAGAGTAGTGCAGTAAATATTGCTTCGAGTCTTTGGGGTTCTGTGTTCTCAGTCATGGCTATGAAGTAACATTTGCAGCACACATCATAGTGTTGTTTGCAGTTTGTCAGAGGTGCTGTGCAGCCGGGCAGATGGAGGGGCTGACAGGCAGGATGCTGAGGATCTGCGAGGGCATCAATCCTCTGTTTCTGGCACAGATTTAATTGTTTGGTTCAAGTGGGAAGCCATACGTTAACTTCTGCTTCAACCCATCCTGAGCTCTCCTACAGATGCTGGTTTTATACAGGTCTATTTGTCTTGGAAATTGAGCCTGAGAGACAAAAATTCATGCTTGAGTTGTCACAGATGTTGCTGGATTGAGACTTGTGGAACTGGTTGGATGCCCTCTGCCTGCCCCAGCCATGCCCCCTCGTGTAAACTGTTACACTGTGACTCCAGGTGACATCTTGGGATGAGTTCCCTGCCCAGATGGGGATGTCTGTTTTCATCTCACTTTCTGTATAACCCAATTGTACACTGTAAACTATACACTAATGTTCCCTTTTTGAGAAAGTAAGAATAAAGAGTTCAAGGGGAACATGGTCGAATGGCTTGGGCATGCATCGTGCCATGCAGGTCTTCGGTTATAGCCCTGAAGGAGGCTGAAGGGTCGCTCTGGTCACTTGCTGTGTTTGTGCTTTGCCAGATCTCTCCTCACCTCTGGCCTTCATGGGCTGAGGTTCAGGCTTCTGGGTGGATACAGAGAACAGCCCCACGTACTTCTGTTCCCTTTTACATAAAGCACAGCAAGGAACAGCTGAAGGTCAGTCCCATTGTCCAGCTGCGTCCAGCTGCTTCCAGCTCTTTGAGGTAAGGTAAGGTAAAGTCACTCAGTTGTGTCCGACTCTTTGTGACCCCGTGGACTGTAACCTACTAGGCTTCTCTGTCCATGGGATTCTCCAGGCAAGAATACTGGAGTGGATTGCCATTTCCTTCTCCAGGGAATCTTCCCGACCCAGGGATCGAACCCGAGTCTCCTGCATGGAGACAGACGCTTTAACCTCTGAGCCACCAGGGAAGATCAGCTCTTTAAGGTCTAGCTCAAATGCTGCATGTCTCCTCTGCTAAATTTTTTTCTTTCTTGTTGTCTCTCTCACATTTTGCTATGTATTTTAGTTGCTCACGTTCCTCAGACTGGCTTTTTGAGGGTGAGAAAGTCCTCCCTCCCCCATTAGTGAGCAGACGGTTTTGTAACTGGTCTTCAGAAATGTCTGTTGGGTGAAAACATGTACCAGTCATGTACTACTTCATCTATGTTTTCTTTAACCTTTCCATGTTTTAGAAACGTGCTATATATACAGAAAAGAGACATAAAACAAATATATAGTGAAATGGATACCCAGAAAGCAACATTTGAGATAATTACCATCACATCTGGAAGGACGCCCTGCCCGCCCTTGAGTCAGGAGCCCTTGCACACAGGGTACCTGAGATGAATCCCTGTTGTCCCGCGGCAGTAGTTGCTCACTCTTGTTGCTGTAGTATACATGCCATTCAATGGCTAGACCGCAGTTAGTCATTCATTCTGTAAGTATGGAATGTAGGGGGTGTTCTAGTTTTCAAAAAAATATTATGAACAGTGCTGTTGTCAACATTTTTATGTATATCTTTTGCTTAGCATATATGCAGATTTTTTTTGGAGGGAGGGTAGATGCCTAGGAATAGAACTTCAGGCTAATAGGGTATTCAAAGTTTTAGTTTTGGAGGTACTGCCAAATGGCTTTTCAGAAGGGCTGTTACTCTTCTGCCAATAAGTTCTGGTTGCTCTGTATTCTGACCAATGTTCTTATTTTCATTTTAGTCATCCTTGTAGGTGTGGCTGTATCATGATTTTAATTTTTATTTCTTGGGAAGATATCTCATGCTCTTGGATTAGAAGAATTAATATTGTTAAAATGGCCATACTACCCAAAGCAATCTACAGATTTAATAAGATATCTATCAAAATAACGACATTTTTCACAGAACCAGAGCAAATATTCCTAAAATTTATATGGAGCCATAAAGACCCAGAATTGCCAAAGCAGTCCCGAGGGAAAAGGACAAATCAGGAAGCATAAACCTCCTAGACTTCAGACAATACTGAAAAAAAAGCTACAGTAATCAAACTCTGTGGTGTCTGCAGAAAAACAGATGTACAGATTGATGGGACAGAATAGAGAGGCCAGGGATCACACACCTATGGACAGTTAACCTGTGACAAAGAAGGCAGGAACATATGGTGGGAAGAGAAGGCAGGAATATATGGTGGGAAAAGATAGTCTCTTCAGCAAGTGCTATTGGTAAAGTTGGACAGCTCCATATAAATCAGTGAAGTTAGAACACACCCTGATACTATGCACAAGTATTAACTCAAAATGGCTTACAGACATAAATATAAGACAAGACACTGTAAAACTCCTAGAAGAGAATATAGGCAAAACATTCTCTGACATAAATCGTGCCAGTGTTTTCTTAGGTCGGTCTCCCAAGGCAATAGAAACAAAAGCAAAAACAAACAAATAGGACCTAATCAAACATAAGCTTTTGCACAGCAAAGGATGCCATAAACAAAACAAAAAGACAGCCTATGGAATGGGAGAAAATATTTGCAAATGATGCGACTGACAAGGGCTTAATTTCCAAAGTACACAAACAGTTCTATGGTTCGGTAACAGAAAAAAAAAAAAAAAAAACTTGACTGAAAAATGGGCAGAAGACCTTAGACATTTCTCCGAAGAAGACATACAGATGGCCAATACACACCTGGAAGGATGCTCATCACTGCTGATTGTTAGAGAAATTCAAATCGTAACAAAGAGGTACTACTTCAGACCAGTCAGAATGGCCATCATTGAAAAATCTACAAGTGACTAATTCTGGAGAGGGCATGAAGCAAAGGGAACCGTCCCACACTGTTGGTGGGAACGTATATCGGTGTAGCCACTATGGAAAACAGTATGGAGGGTTCCTCAAAAAGCTAAAGCTGAGTTGCTGTGTGATCCAGCAATCCCACTCTTGGGCGTATATCTGGACAAAATTCTAATTGAAAAGATACATGCACCCCTGTGTTCATACAGCACTGTTTATAATAGCCAAGACTTGGAAGCAACCTAAATGTCCATTAACAGAAGAATTGATAAAGAAAATGTGGTGTGTGTGCATGCATGTGCACACACGCACGCACACGCTCACACACACACACACACACACACACACACAGAGAAATACTACTCTGTCATGGAAAGAATGAAATAATGCCATTTGTAGCAACATGGCTGGACCTGGAGGTTAGCATACTAAAGCAAAGTCAGAAAGAAAAAGACATACTATATGATATCATTTATATGTGAAATCTAAAATAGAACACAAATGAACATACCTATGAAACAAAAACAGACTCACAAATATAGAAAACAGACTGTGGCTGCCAAGGCGTAGAAGAGGGAAGGGTTGGGAGTTTAGGACTAGCAGTTGCAAACTATTATATGTAGGATGGATAAACAACAAGTTCCTACGGTATAGCTCAGGGAACTGTATTCAATATCCTGTGATAAACCATAATGGAAGAGACTATGAAAAAGAACATATAACTGAGTCATTTTGCTGTATAGCAGAAATTAAACATGACATTGTACATCAGCTATATTTCAGTAAAATTAAAGGTAATTTTCACTGCTTTTGTGACGAATGGTGACTTTTTGTCTGCTAACAGGCCATTTAGGCTAGCCTGTTGCCTGAAATGCCTGTCCAGGGTTTTACTCATTTTTCTGTTTGTTGTTTTGTATTGATTTGTGGGAGTTCTTTTGCATGTTCTAGATTAAGTCCTTTTTAAATATGTTTGATATGTGGCACATTTCCTACTCTGTGAAATGAGTTTTCCATCTTTTTATGAACCCCTGTGATAAACAGAAGTAATTATATTGTAGTTGAATGTATCATTACTTTCCCTGTAGTTTATGCTTATGTGTTTTCCTATGGTCAAGACTCTGTCCTCTAATGTATCCTAAAAGCTTCATAATTTTGCTCTTTATAAAAATTTAGATCTGTAACTAGGATGACCATAAGTCCAGTGTGCTGAGGGCAGTCCTAGTTAGTACCTGCTGTCTTAAAATAATTATACATAGCATCCTTTTTTACCCTATAATAAAGTGTCCAGGTTGGAGGGCAAATTATATAATCAAACTGTCTATTCAGTTCAGTTCAGTTGCTCAGTCGTGTCTGACTCTTTGCAAGCCTATGGACTGCAGCACACCAGGCTTCCCTGTCCATCACCAACTCTTGGAGCTTACTCCAAAACTCGTGTCCATCTGGTTGGTGATGCCATCCAACCATCTCATCCTCTGTCATCCCCTTCCGCCTTCAGTCTTTCCTACCATCAGGGTCTTTTCCAAGGAGTCAGTTCTTCGAATCAGGTGGCCAAAGTATTGGAGTTTCAGCTTCAGTATCAGTCCTTCCAAAGAATATTCAGGACTGATCTCCTTTAGGATGGGCTGGTTGGATCTCCTTGCAGTCCAAGGGACTCTCAAGAGTCATCTTCAACACCACAGTTCAAAAGCATCAATTCTTCGACTCTCAGCTTTCTTTATAGTCCAACTCTCACATTCAAGCTGTCTGTTGCCTACTCACCATTGCTTCTTGCATATGGTGTGAGGTACGGGTACTATTTCGTTTTGTTTCATATGAATATGCGAGAAGGCCCCAGCACCTTTTATTGCCAAGGACCACTGTTACTCCCTTGCAGCACTGGCTTTGGTATAAATGAAATGCTGAATATGCTTGGACATTTTTTTGGTCTTTCAGTGCAGTTCTGGGGACCTGTCTTCTATGTGCCAGTCAGTGTCACTCTCTGCTTATACCTAAAGCTTCAAGTAATCTGGAAATACAGATGGTCTCCTCTTGATCTTCCTCTGGAGTGTCTTGGCTCTTCTTGTCCCTTTCCATTTCCATGTATCTTTTAAGAACCAGTGGGTCAAATTCTACCAAGAGGGCAAAATGCCTGTCAAGATTTTGGTTGTGATTTAATTGAATCTGTAGGTCCATAGATCATTTCAGAGAATTGACATCTTTCAAACTTAAGTTTTCTAATTTTTATGTAGAAGTCTTTCATGTCTTTGTTGAGCTTATTCTCAGATATTTGAATTTTTAAATGCCATTTTGATGGTGTCTTAGAAGCATTATGTTGATTATTCTGGTGTGTGGGAATGCAGTTGATTTTATATACTGATTTAGTATCCAGCAGCCTTGCCAAATGCTTTTATTAATTTGAGTATTTATCCACACATTCTTTTGGATTTCTGTAAACATAATCAGTCTTCTGCAGCTAATGACAGATGTGTTTTTTTCTGTTCCAGTCTTTTTGTGTTCTTTTCCTTTTCTGTTTCTAACTGTGCTACACTGACCAGGATTGGTGTTGAATAGGGGTGGGGATATTCTTAGCTTGCTTCTTATCTCAAAGGGGGAACTTTCAATCTCTCACTGTGAAAGATGATTTTTGCTATACTTTTTTGTAGACTGTCTTGTTCAAGTTAAGAAAAATTTTTTTTCTTGTTCAAGAGTTGTTTTTATATTAAGTGGCTATTAAATTAAAAAAATTTAATTTTCTTTTAAAATAATTATTTATTTTAATTGGAAGATAATTACTTTACAATCTTGTGATGGTTTTTGCCATACAGCAATATAAATCAGTCTTAGCCATACATGTGTCCCCTCCTTCCTGAGTCCTGCTCCCACCTCCTTCTCCACCTCATCTCTCCAGCTTGTCTCAGAGCACCAGCTTTGGGTGCCTGCGTCATACGTCAAACTCCCACTGTCTCCCTGTTTCACATGTGGCAATGTGTGTGTTCCAGTGCTGTTTATTTAAGTACTTGTTCTGCATCTATTGAGCAAGCATGTGCATGCTCTGCATATATTGAGGTGATCATATACTTTTCCTCCTTTTTTTAATTTGTTAATATGGTAAAGCTGATGTATTCCTGTATACACTTGTGCGTGTGCAAACACACATACAGTTTTTAAAAATTTATTTATTTTTAATTGAAGGATAATTGCTTTACAATATTGGTTTCATTTCTGCCATACATCAACATAAATTAACCATAGGTGTGCATATGCCCCTCTAAAACCTCCCTCCCCGTTCCTGCCCTTTCCCAGCCCTCTAGGTTTTTACAGAGCCTGGTTTGGGTTTCCTGAGTCATTCAGCAGATTTCCATCGGCTGTCTGTTTTACATACGGTAGTGTATATGCTTCCATGCTCCCGTCTCCATTCGTCTCACCCGCTCTGTCCTCCCTGCAGCTCACGTCCAAAACTCTGTTCTCGTGTACTGCAGTGTTGTTAATGGTGAAACCTGTCTCACGTTTCAGATATGACCCTGCTTGGACATCATGTCTCATGCTGGGTTTGGTTTGCTTAAGATTTTTTTATCTGTGTTCTCAATGAGAGGTTACCTCTTCTCTTCCCCTTGTATTTTTTGTCTGTTGGGTTTTAATACCAACGTTTTGCTAGCATGAAAATATGAGTTTTGGGAGTGTTTTCTATTTATTTCTTCTCTGGCTTTCAGCAGTATTTGTAGAACTTTACAGTTATTCATCCAAGTCTAGTGCCATCTCTGTGAATGTTTTTTGTTACAATTTGTTTGGTTTGAAAAATTGTATTTTTTTAGGAATTTGACTTTTTATTTAATAAAGTTAAAAAATTTAGTAGGATAAAATAGTTCAAAAGGTCCTCCTCTCTTCAGTGTCCCTAGAGCTGCTCTTTTATTCTTGATAATGGTTATTTGTGCCGTTTCTTTTGGTCTCACAGAAGCATCTGTTCTCCACAGGGGCCGGACTGCCTCAAGGGGGAAAGTTGGTTCTTGGTAGAGGGGACAGAAAAATTCTTACTGTTTATGCATAAAGCCCAGATGTGCTTCCTGTTGACAGATAGACAGTATTTCTGCAGTATTAGAATTTTATGGGGAGAGCCATCAGGAAAAAAATGTTTAGAAAGACTCTTTACGGGTCAGTGATGAAAAGAAGGTTGGGAGGTACTGCACTGGAGTTTAGTCTTTTTCAGAGAGCCAGTTTGTGTCGCTGTCAAGTTTTTTCTTCTGTATGTATTTTCTGTTTTGTCAATATCTGATCTTTATTTCCTTCCTTTACTTTCTTTGGGTTTATCTACTTTGCCCCTAGTTTCTTGTGATTGATGCTTATTCATTTATTCTCAGCTTTTCTTCTTTTCTGTGCATTCATGGCTATGTCTTCCCCCGACCAGTGCAGCTTTACCCTGTCCTCCCCAGCTGTGATCTGTTCATCTACTTCCCATACAAAGGCCCTGAGGCTCCTGGAGTGAGTGTGGCCCAGGAGAGGAACAGAAAGAAGGCTAGACTCGCTGTTAGCTCGTGAGCCTAAAGAGCATTTGGCTTGGACTGTCATGCTGGGGCATGTGGACCCTGGTGAGGAGTTTGACTTTGTTTTATGTGTGTTAGGGATCCATTTCTGGGTTTTATCAGAGGAGCGGTGTCATTTGGTTTCTGTTTAAGAGACTGGAGAATGGATTGTAGGGGCAGGTAGGAGAGACTCAGGCTGCTCTGGTCTGTGGGTAAGAGTTGCTGGTGGCTTGTCCCGAGGTGGTTGTGGCAAGATGGCAAGAGGAGGGCGGATTTGGGATGTGCACTGTGGGAGAGGTGATGGGACAGTATCACACAAGTGAGCAAGTGATTTGTAAAATAACCTTTATTGGACAGATCATTTATTGCCATCTCTGACCCAATAGATCTTAGTAAGCTGTAGCTTGGTAACTTTCCATTTTCCTCCATGATTATTTAGTGTCCTGACAGAACACTAAATCTCCTGATTTGTTGGGGCAAACATCTCTCTAGGAACATTCACTTTAAGTATCCTTGCAAGTCTTGTGATAAATAAAGAAGATCCAGTGCATTATGTTTTCACATTCCTACACACTCAATACTACAGTACTCAAAATGTGTTCACAGACTCCTGAGGGTCCTCCATGATCCTTCCAGGTTCTGTAAGGGCAGTTACTGAGACATTGGTGGCTTTTCCCTGTGTTGACATGTGCACAGATGGTACAGGAGTGGCAGGTGAAGCTGCTGTCTGAGTGTGAGTCAGGCAGCCACCCCACCCTGGGCTGGACATTGTGTTCTTCCTAGTCTCACGTTGCAGTAAAAAAATAATGCCGCTTTTCATTAAGATGAAGCGGGAAGAGACTGTTAAATCTTGACCCTTTAGACCACTTACAGTATGCCAGAAGCACTTCTGCTGCATATTGAGATTGATGGTTATCTCAATGAAAAGCACTTGTGCAGTCAAGTTGTGACCTGAACTGGTCCCCCCCTCCTCACCCACCGCCACCACTGTTTTTCCTTGAAAGAACAACTGTAAGAATTTTCTCCAAAATGAAAAGTAAGCTGTGGCTTCAAGGGAAACAACTGAGCCAATGATAAAATTTGAGCTTTGACCGAAAATTAAGTGGTTGAAAAACTTGTATCTGCCACTGTGTATTTGACAGCTTCCCACTGCCTAAAGCCTTTTCAGATGAGGCCAGTCGTGATGGTGCTGAACGTGATGGTTTGATGCTGGGGAATGAATTGTGTCAGTATTTGGAAGGTCCACACACCTCGGTGACCCAGTCTTTTCTAGATGACCAGTTCATGATGTTGCAGAATCACATGTGGGTTAATGAGCCACTTAGAGCACAAGGTAAAATGCTGGAATTTAGTGTAACAGAATAGGAAAGGGTCTTGAAGTGGCTTCAGAGTCTACATTGCAAATAACCTTTGAGAAACTACCACTTGTTGAGTTTTGGTGTAGTATCAAAAAACATTATTTGAGAAGACTATATATATGCAGCTTCCTATTCAGGTGTGGTTGGATTTTCTTTGTATACTTCAACAAAATATATGGCAACAGACTGAATACAAAAGCAGATAGAGAATCCCGTTGCTTTCTATTAAGTCAGACATCAAAGTGATTTGCAAAAATAAAAACATTGCCACACTTCTCACTAAAATTTTGTTTGTTTGTTTGTTTGGTGAGATAGATTTCTAAAAATGAAGTATATCATTTATATTAATACATAATAGACTTATAATTGTTAATTTTAATTGAATTAATAAAAATGAAAAAATCCTCAGTTTTAACTTATCACATGATAAATATTGTTATAATTGGCAGACAAGTCTTTGATATCTACCTTAATTTTTAAGAGTGTAAAGGGATCCTGAGACCAAAAAGGTTGAGAGCTGCTGGTTTATAGAAACAAAAATGGTGTTTAGTGACCTTTAAGTTCTTTGAATGTAGGAGAATTCTCAACCTGACACCAGCATTTCCAGCCACCAAAGACAGACTCCTTTCTGTGCTGCTGTTGTTGCCGTATAATGCTTTACGTGATGTCCTTGCACTGAGGCAAAACATACACCTCAGCCACGTGACACCAGAAACACCTGCAGGATTTCCCTTCTCCCACCTAAAGCAGGAATGTGTGTGCCCTCCCTGTGTGTAGAAGAGCTTGTCTAAGGGCTGGAGCACAGCTCAAGAATAAAAGCCTTTAAAAATCAGCAGAGGGAACTAGCTATTACTGAAAACTGAACGTTTTAATTAAAAATATCCATCACAGGGCTGCTCTTCTCTCCTTTGTCTCTCGAGTGTGGTGGACATTAATCAGCAGTGGTGCACTTGGTTCTGTGGTGACTGCCATTTGGTGAGTGGGATTTCTTCCCATGAAGCGCTTAGAGATAAAACCCTGCAACATCTGTTCTGGTGACAACTATCCCTTTTTTATTTTAGCTTATGTATATTTCAGAAGTTAGAGCTAGGGGGTTATGAGGACCTTCATCAGGAGCTCTGTAAATGGCCTCTCTATGTGTGTGCCTGGGGGTCAGAAAAAGAGAAAATATGCAACTCAGTTCAGTTCAGTTGCTCAGTCTTGTCTGACTCTTTGCAACCCCATGGACTGCAGCATGCCAGGCTTCCCTGTCCATCACCAACTCCTGGAGATTGCGCAAACTCATGTCCATCGATTTCTGGGGGTCAGAAAAAGAAAATATGCGACTAGCACCTGAATTCAATGGTAATCCTTTCTGTTCACTTTGTTTTCCAGCTGGATTAATTGATTGTTTGAGTGTTACAGAGAGACACTCAACACTGCACAAATCTACCTTTGAGAGCGCATCGACTTTTTCTTCAAAATTATTTGATTGGATTGGCAAAGGGTCAATATCATGATTCTTTGTTCTCTTGTTTATAATCTATATATATATATATTTATTTATTTTTAAATAAAACATGGTAGAAGTTGGACTTGGCTTTTTTGCCTTTGAAGTTGTTGTAGCCTAAAAGTTGCTCAGATTAGGGGAAGGATGCTAGGATTTTAAACTTTTACAACTTATTATTAAGTGGGTTGTTCTGGGGTTCTCTTGCAGTGTCACAGCGGAATTGAGATGAATTTTCTGATTGTATAAAAAGAAATCGACCCTTATACCCGCCCCCACTTACTTCTTAAACATCTAGTTTTATTGGATAGGAAAAAAGCAAAAGTGTAACACATGGAAGTCTGGAAACTTGCAGTAAAACCTGTGATTCTCCAGGGTCTCCAGGGAGAGAGGGCTTGCAGTGTGTTAGATGGCTGTGATCTTGTGTAGGGTATTCAGTTACTGAGTGAGGTCGACCGCACCATCTTGGCAGAAGCGTTTTTGTGAGTCGTGTATTCCCTCTGTTTACAAGGTATGTGGTATGACGTTTTCAGTAATATTGCCAAGCTACTTGAAGTTTTCTTAGGAGGGTTCTGGCCGTCGACCAGCCGCCTTGTTGTTGTGGGAAGCAGTGTTTTGGGGAGTCTGGCCAGGAAGTTACTAAAATGTAATATTTACTTTTTTGGGACCACTATAAATTTAAGTTTTGATAAGATTTATGGTTGTTATCATTTTCATTGTATTGCCATTTAAAACTAAAGGTGGGCAGATTAGTTTGAATGTTAGTTCATGCTGTCTTAGGTGGAAAGGGTTTATTAATGTAGATTCAGGATGTGAAGAAACGCACATTGGAAACCAGGGTCCTCTGGAAGCAATTTCTGTGGGGCAGCTATTTTGTTTACATTCATATTATTCATATTTACATTTTATTTTCAGGAAATATGCTTATCCCTGGCATGTCCTCATTCTCACATCTTTCAAGTTGGGATTGGAATCAGTAATAGAGGATTGACCTATTGTTACTTTGCAAATGTAAAAAAAAATGTCAAACAGAAATACGTTTATCTTTTTGGCTATATCTGTTATAAAATTTTCTTCTTCAGTTTCCCTTTTTCCTCTCTTCAAATGCTAGCAGGCACTGTTAGTTTCCAACTTTTTGTTTTAAATGTTTGCCTGAACAGCTGTGGGTCCTCTTATAGGCTAGTACATTTGTGGTCATTGAGGGGGGTGTGTGACACCTCGGGTTTATGGCTAATTATGGGACCATTCGTGGTGCTTCTCTGTGATGAGGAGAA
The DNA here is from genome assembly GCA_006408695.1 of Aepyceros melampus. Classification (NCBI taxonomy): domain Eukaryota; kingdom Metazoa; phylum Chordata; class Mammalia; order Artiodactyla; family Bovidae; genus Aepyceros; species Aepyceros melampus. The sequence goes on along the minus strand of SJXQ01004285.1, from coordinate 465,345 downwards.
GTATCCCCAGATTTGTATTTTATTTGACTCATGTCTTAGATTGTGTAGCTTTTAACTTTTGTCTTTTCATCCTTGATGGTGCTGGTATCTAGGAACTCTTCTGTAGAAGGCATTTTGGAGAGAAGCTCCATGCAATATGAATTTTGATGATGTTTTTTCTTGTTTGAATGGGCTCTCGCAAAGGTGGAATCGGGAAGGTGGGGTTCAGCAGGGGAGCGGGTCATCATGTCACAGGTTCATTAGATATTCTCAAAGCACATCATAATTTGCTCTTACAAGAGCATGAAGGTTCTTGTTTCTAGCCAGGAGATTTTTGTGGCTGCTTTTGAGAGGCATTCAAGTAGCATGGTAATAGTTCAGATGTCTGCAGTGTGTAATAGTTGGTTTGTCCAGGAGGCCTGTATCCTGTGCTAACTTTTGTTTGACATGGTGTTTCATTTGACACTGGAAGGAGTTTGGAAGAATGTGATGACATAGTTCATACTCTTGGATCCAAGTTTGGGACTAAGGCACCCAAAACAGCAAAGCAGAAACTTGTGACTTGAGCCAGAGACACCAAAGCTGAGGAGACACTGCATACAGTACAGTCTCTGTTTCCAGGTGTCATCTCATCAGCACTGAATGGGGTGGAGTTCTTCCCGAAAAAGTGGAAACCTTTCCTAATGTGCTTGATTCAGGTTTTCCCGTCTGCTGTCTGTCCCTTCTGGACACATCGCCATGGTGATTTCATGGGTGGGCCACTCATTCTTCTACAGTCAGAGAGTTTCTGTGCTGCCCTTCATGTTCATAGCTTGTATAAACTCTGCTCCAATCCTCGCATTCATTTGAAAAAATGTAGTAATATTTGTGGCCTCATTGATACCTCAGTACAAAATCTTTCATTCGTCCCCTCTGGAGAAGAGCTCTATGCTCAAGCATCCAGTCCCTCTTGTTAGACAGGTTGTTTCTAATTTTCTCACTTCTCAAGACAGAGCCCAGCGGAACGTCCTTATCGTGCCTCTGTTTGCACTTGTGTGAGTGTATGTCTACGGTATTTGCTATAACGGAACAGAGCTGTGGGACACGTACACCCTTCCACTCCATCATGTCGCCAGAATCCTCTCCAGGGAGTAGTGCATTCATGTTCCCACATCCAGGAGTGTCCAGAGCTCCTCTTCACCCACAACCTTGAGAGTAAACGTATTGTCAGACTGGAAAGTCTTTTCCAGTCCTATGATGTGAAATGGTATCTCATCTATTTCTCTGAGAAATAGGGAGGATGCAAAGATTTTGGTATGTGTATTATCCCATGGCCGGAGGAGCCTCGTAGGCTGCAGTCCATGGGGTCTCGAAGAGTCGGACATGACTGAATGACTTTACTTCCACTTTTCACTTTCATGCATTGGAGAAGGAAATGGCAGCTCACTCCAGTGTTCTTGCCTGGAGAATCCCAGGGACGGCGGAGCCTGGTGGGCTGCTGTCTACGGGGTTGCACAGAGTCGGACACGACTGAAGTGACTTAGTAGTAGTAGTATTGGCCTTTGAGTTTTTTCTTTCAGAAAGGGCTTGTCTGTAATTTTTTGTTCTTTTTCCTAGTTTTTGCTATTTGTTTTTCTTCTGTTTTTTTTCCTTTCATCTTTAAAAACAAATCAATATTAACAGTTTAGTTAGGTGTAGAGATGGAATTCTCTCCTATGCGTGCAGCATGTGTGTGCATGCACACATGCCCGTGTGCACATGTAATAAAGCAAAGGGTGATCCAGCAGAAAAAAGGCGAAGAATGTGCGAGAGTGTTGTATATTTGGGAGTTGTTGACTACATGTGTGCTGTGCTTCGTCACTCAGTCGTGTCCAACTCTTTGTGACCCCATGGACTATGGCCCTGCCTGCCAGGCTCCTCTGTCCATGGGATTCTCCAGGCAAGAGTACTAGAGTGGGTTGCCATGCCCTCTTCCAGGGGATCTTCCTAACCCAGATCTCCCACGTCACAGGCGGATTCTTTACCATCTGAGCCACCAGGAAAGCCCATTGGCTGCGTATATGAATGTAAAGGAGTGATCCTTTGGGGCCATGCACTGCTGTCCAGGGTGATGGGATGGCATAGTTAGGCCGTCAGTATGGAAGGCATCCATGGTGTTAAAAATGGAGATGTATTAGAGGAGCTTGAATTGGAGGGGAGCCATTGGAGTAGCAGGCTGAGGCTTGAACCCAGGGGATGGAGATGGGATGTGTGGACATTAATTTGAGAACATTAGACTGAGGTGAAGTGTCCAGATTTAGAGCTGGTTAATCGTCAGTACATTTCACTCACATAGGAGGTGGCACAAATGGAGCAGGTGTGGGGCTGGGGGAAATAGGGATGGTGACAAGGAGAGGTCAGAGGGCAGGAGGGTGAGGACACTCAGCAGGAGAAGAGACTTCCCAGCAGGAACTGGCCTCCCCACTCCTTCTCTCCCCACTTCTCCCTCCTCCCTCCTTCTCCACATGTTCAGTTTTACTGTTCTCATTATACAATCAACTAAGCAAAATATGAAATGTTTCCTAGTATTGGTTTGTGCAGCAGAAGCTTGATTATACAACACGATGATGATATAGATGGAAAGCGTTACTGAATTTTGTTCTTGTACTGAGGAATGTTTCCATCGTTGTCAGTTTCCTTAGCTTATTAAAGTGAGCAAGTGTTTGGTTGCTATTGTGAGTTATTTAGTTACAGAACACTGAGGTGTCCTGCTGGTGGTGCTGGTGCGGGGAGGGAGCTGGGTGGGGAGGTGCCACGTGTGGGACCCCTGCCTGGGGAAGGGCAGGAGCTGGTGCTCTCACACTGCACCCTGTGTCTGTGGTTCTTGTGCCGCTCAGTCTATGAGAGGGTGGGCATGTGAGGCAGAGCTTCCCGAGTGGTCCTTTGACTCACATGGCGGGAGCTGAGGGACAGTCTAGATTTACTGATAAAGAGAGGCCACAGGAAGTACTGCCATCCTCAGTGAGTTAGAACTCACTCCTGAAGGGAAACCTGTAAAGTTCTCTGACCTCCAGGCTTAGTGTTGGGCTCAGGCTACTGTCGTGCTCCCCATCAGCTAAGCTGAACGGGAAAGTTGTGTGGATGTTGTGGGCCCCCTGCCTTTTCTGTGGACCTTTAGAGTGAGGCAGCTCTGTGTGCAGTCTGCTGGGGAGAACGGTTTCCAGAACTGTCCTCTCATGGAAACAAAAATGCTATCTATTACCTGGGAACTACTTTGAAGCCATGGGGTATATTTTTGCTTGGATTCTTGTGATCAGTTTTCATTTTTTCAATATAGATTGCCTCTGGGCTTTTAGCCTGAAAAACTTTGATACAGGTAGAAAAGTTGCAAGAAGGGTACAGTGAAAACCTTTGGGTCTTCCGCTTAGAGCCAATAGTTATTTCCAATATATAGAAGTGTGTATGTATATTTATAAGAAGACCAAAAAGCGACTCCGATTTCACAGTACCTGAACATCACCACAGTTCCTCAGTGCCAGGGACCCTCCGTGGGCCTCGTTCCTGCAGATGACGCTGAAGCGCATCTCCTGGCAGGTGTGCGGTCTTTGCTGTGCATGTCCCTGGCCATAGTCCTGAAACCGCAGAGCACATTTCAGGGCTCAATAGAGCAGAGGTTCTTCTGTTTTGGTGCAGAAATAATTCAGCAAGAGGCAGGGTGAGAGGTAAGGGAAGAGTTTGTTAGGATAGGACACTTGTAAGGGATACGGGGCGGGCAGGCAAGGGAGTGCTGTGCTGAGAACTTAGTGGGCTCCATTTTTATATCAAAGGGGAAGGAACTGCAAGGACCCAGCTGTAGATCTAAATCACTGTGACGTTAAGATGCAACTTTGTGCCTTCAGATTGGCTGTGGTTAGGACTCAGGAAGATTCTCTGTGGTGACGGTTCCGTGATGATTCAGCTCTCACCTTTCATTTCCCTCTTCTCTTCCTTAGGCACAGCTAGTCTGTGTCAGACGGGAGCCAAAAGTACCACTTGTCAGGATAACAGTATCTTGGCAAAATTGTGTGTCTTTAGTTCCCTGGTTTGATGATGTCTGAGTTGGTAATTAGTATCAGTTCAGTTCAGTTCAGTTGCTCAGTCATGTCCAACTCTTTGTGACCCCATGGGCTGCAGCACGCGAGGCTTTCCTGTCCATCACCAACTCCCAGAACTTACTCAAACTCACGTCCATTGAGTCGGTGATGCCATCCAACCATCTCATTCTCTGTCATCCCCTTCTCCTCCTACCTTCAGTCTTTCCCAACTTTGGGTTCTTTTCCAGTGAGTCAGTTCTTCTCATCAAGTGGCCAAAGTATTGGAGTTTCAGCTTCAGCATCAGCCCTTCCAATGAATATTCAGGACTGATTTCCTTCATGATGGACTGGTTGGATCTCCTTGCTGTCCAAGAGACTCCACAGTTCAAAAGCGTCAGTTCTTTAGTGCTCAACTTTCTTTATAGTCCAACTCTCACATCCATACATGACTACTGGAAAAACCATAGCTTTGAATAGATGGACCTTTGTTGGCAAAGTAACATCTCTACTTTTTAATATGCTGTCTAGGTTGGTCATAGCTTTTCTTCCAAGGAGCAAGCATCTTTTAATTTCATGGCTTCAGTCACCATCTGCCATGATTTTGGAGCCCCCCAAAATAAAGTCTGTCACTGTTTTCATTGTTTCCCGATCTATTTGCCATGTAGTGATGGGACCAGATGCCATGATCTTAGTTTTCTGAATGTTGAGTTTTCAGCCAGCTTTTTCACTCCTCTCTTTCACTTTCACCAGGAGGCTCTTTAGTTCTTTGCTTTCTGCCATAAGGGTGGTGTCATCTGCATATCTGAGGTTATTGATACTTCTCCTGGCAATCTTGATTTAGCAGTGATTAGTATAAGATGCCCATATAGTTAAACCCAATGATGATTGTGCCCTCTGAATGTTTTCACCCCTAAAGAGCCTTATGGATTCTTAGTTATAGGCATTGGAGTGCATGCTGTGAGGTTAAGCAGAAAAGAAATGTGTTGAAGATCCCTGGGGGGACCCAGGGCCAGACCCTGAGGTTATGAAGACCCCAAAGGGGCTTCTGTAGCTGCTGAACCAGTGGTACATTGATATGAACCCAAGAACTGTGTGGCTGCTACCCTCCAGAGCCAGGTGCCTCAGCCACAGAGTTCCCTGTGGAGGGATAACTTGGCATTATTGGATTCAGAACCTGGTTCTTAGGCAGGTGTATCTGTCTGGAGGAGCCCAGGCCACATGGTGGCCCCTTAGCTGCAAGAGAGTCTGAGACCATTGTTTTTACTTTCTACTTTGGGAAGGTAGGGCCCACAACATAGGAGGTTATCAAGACATATAGAAGGTGTTAAGAAGGTTATGGGGAGTCAGATGGCAGATGTCTACCGCGTGGTTTCCCATGTGTGCTTTTAAATGATGGCTTATTAACAGAGTTGCAGCCATGCAGGACCTTTGATTTCCTTGTGCCTTTCATTTCCAACACCCACTTAGCAGCACATGCTATCCCCTATTCTCTTTGAAATAGAGGTTTCTTTCTTTCTCACTCTCCCTGCATGTACCCAGTACACGTCTTCTTGTTTCTCTGTAGCAGTTTCCTGGCTAATTTCCCTTCTTTCAACCTCTTCCTTCCCAAGTAAATGTTAGCTGTTGTCATGAGTTAGTCTTCCTGAAAAACATCCATTTAGCCATGCTTCTGCCTTGATGGCTTAGTGGGGCCCGCTTCCCAGTTCCTGATGCTGATGCTCTTCAAGGTCTCCATTAGCAGAATCTGCACTACCTTCTGCTTGGAGCTGTGGGACCTTTGAGAATGGCTTCATATCATATGGTGGCCCAACCAAGAGGCCGGATGGGGCTAGAAGAAAATAGCCACACTAGCATCCTCAGCTTTCGGTGGTGAAATGCCTGTTATCAAGGTGTTCCAACCACCTCGGGTATATTTTTTCAGCCAGCATGGGAGCGCTGTGTGCTTTGGTTTGCCTTGGAATTGTTTTTATGAAGTCTGTACTGTGGGTAACATATGCTGGATAATGAAGAGGGGAAGAAAAATTAGTCCTGAATGAATGACTCAGTCTCTTGCTGCTGCTGCTAATTGTAATTTACATTAGGAATGGTAAAGCAGCAGTTAAGTGTTTTCAAATGACACAAAACTCCAAACAGCCTTGAAATCAATCCATTTATTGAATTGGAAAATCTTGTTTCTCCCATGGAAGCAATTTTAGCAGTGGGCCTTATCTTGTGTCCTAACCTGGGAAGGCATGGAGAAGACATAGACTGAGCCATTTGCTTTCCCTGCTTTGCCAAGACCAGGTGTGTTGTTGATTATGAGGCCATGCTCAGTTTGGTTAGCACAGTGCTGTCCCGGTAGGTTCCCTGGGAATCACCCACATTGCATTTCCTCACACGATCCTGGCCCACTCGTTGCCTTGGATACTAGTCTAAGCTTCAGCTAACCGAACAAGCTACTCGCTTTACTTTCAGGACACAATAAAGATGATATATACATCTGTGCCCACATGCAAAAACTCCTTGACTATTGTGATAAAATAACTTTTATAGCTTTTCCATTTGCTTATAGAAATGATGTGTATTCATGGTAGAAAGTTTGAAAATACACACACAGCAGGGCCAGGTAGAAAGAGAAAAGAGGAATCATCCATACTTTCCACTCCCCAGAGATCACAACTACTTGTGACGTCTTGTTTTTTAACTGTGTCTTCAGCGTACCCGTACTTGGATATTTGAAGTAAGAATTACGGATCTGGTTGTGTACCTCCTCTCTCCACTCAGATTATGTTTGGGTATATCTCATGCTATTTAACATTCTTTGAAAAGATGTCTTTTCTAACAAGTTTATTGAGATCTATATCTAGTGCCCATGTTAACAAAGTTTGCCAGCTCCCAACAGATTGTGCGACCTGTAGGTGTTCCAGCACGTGACCCAGAGTATTCTTTAACCTGTGCCCTCAAGTCAGACCCTGAAGCCTCAACAGAATTGATTGTATATTGTCGACTTATTTAAAGTTAATTTTTCAGTATAGACAACTTCTTCATATTATCCCTCTGTGACAGGTATTTTTATTTTCACTTTATGAGGGAGCAGACTGAAGAGTTAATTGTGTGTGTATATGTGTGTGTACACACTTAAGTTTAATCCCAAAAGGGGTTTACAAGAAAAGGCAAGGACGTCATTTTTGGTTCCTCATTCAGCTCATTAGTGCAGGTAGACTGGCTCCTCAGACCAGGGGGTGTGTAGAGCCCCCATCACAGACGCCCAGGTTTGTAAAGGGAGCACCAAGGGGAAACCATCTGTTTCGTGAAGGAATCACAAAAAGAATCAGTGTAGTATTCCTTTGAGAAGGGATTTCTTTGGCTTGTTTAAAGCAGTTATGATCTCTGTAATCAACCTATTTTGTATGCAGTTCTTTAATTTGGTTTTTAGAAACCTAAATTTCCCAAGGGTCTCCGATGTTGGAAGTACTCTTGCTCCACGTGTCCTCAGCATTCGGATGGAATGGGGGAGGGGATAAGGGGAGAGCTCTGCACCCGTCTGAGACATCTCTGGATGAGACTGATTCTCCATGTTGAAGAGTTACCTCTGTGTCTTCCCTTTTTACTAGGCTGTTTTATAGGAGTGAAGGTGGATTTAGTGGAAAATCTAGACAGGGAACTATAAACAGACTTTGGCCTCAAAAAAGAGTGTTTAAACCCAAATTAGGCCGGTGGTTCAAGGTAACAAACTGAGCTCCTACGTTAAAGAACCGCTCCCTCATTGCCAGTTCCCACTGAAATGAACAAAGGAACAGATAAACAGGATTGCCCAAGTTCATACAGTTGCTGCTGGTGATGAAGATCTTGTTTTGTATTACGGGTCTTGGTTGCAGAAATTCCGTTTGATGTGCTTCTTGCTGGGTTTATTGTTCATCTCTCTTGGCAGTCTTTGGGATGAGAATTAGGAGGCGAGCCAGGTTTTCCTTTTCTTCAGTAACTTGATTCTCCCCCCCTTTTCCTGTGGTGCATCTACTCTGTTTGCTGTATGTTCTAGTTTCTGACTTTCTTTATAAATTATGTATTTGTATAGCTTCGGCTCTGCTCAGAGTTTTTGCTTGATGCTCTGAATCTTAATGAGTACTGCTGGGAATTGGGTGGCTTTGCCTCAGATGAACAGGGGAATAGTGAATGTTGTGGCGTATATGGCAAACCCTAGTCTTGCTTTCTGTTTATTCTCCATGACGCTCAGTTGTTTATGTCGGAAGGAATAGAAGTGAGTCAGACTCTTGGTGTGGGGAGCAGAAAGCAGTGATTGGCCAGTTTAACCTACATGATTTCTTCATTCTGCATAACAGCTTGGATGTCACTGTGCACAGCAGCCTGTGAATTTATACTCAAGTTTGATCCACTCTGTCTTTTAAACAATATATAGTTTATCAGATAATTGAATAGAAAGAAACGAATAAAGGAATTCTTTGTGATTTTGTTTTGAATTCTTTGGTGACAGGCATTAATGTATTTTTAATCAGCAGGTGACAAGTAGTATACAGAGGCTTTCAGTACGGGCAGTGATCTGGGTCCACAGACCCCCTATCTCCAATTCTCAAATCCAAAAAGCTCTGAATATTGAGAATGTTTTCACAACTCATTTGAGGGCAAAACTGGACTGTGAGCTGGTATGAGGTTGTTGGATAGTGGGTATTTGTGCATTTCAGCGGAAATTTTAATAGTTTTGAATAGGATGTTACTCCAGACCCTTCTCTGTGTATTATATGCCATATGGGATATATACCATATTCCTTTTGTAAATTAGAAAAGTCATGAATTCCAAAACTCTGATGCCAGAGGATCATACAGGGAACTGCCCAGGCTGTTACAACAACATCAGGCACCCCTTGTACCAAGCCTCTTCCAAGGTAGTGTTGAGACCTCTGGGTTGAATTTAGAATCCTAAGGCAGCGTCTCCGTGCCTTTAGGGATATATCCTGTGTGGCTGGAGAGGCCAATCCTGGAGTCAAAATTTTAGGATCAGAGAAGTCTTGGGGCCTAAGAGATCATTGGCATCATTTCAGGGTGAGGGAGTTGTTCAGGAGAGATTGGAATAAACCAGCATGTCGAAGGCCACACATTTTTAGTGACCCCAGTGTTTTAGAGCTTCTCAGAATGATGATCTTTTCAAATGCAAAATTAACCTCTAGAGATATAACTCTGTCATCTTCAATTATATGGCATTGGGGAGGAATTGTTTTAAAGTCCAAAATGATTATTTTCTGTACTATTATGCAGTTTTAGCACACTGAAGTTGGTAGCCCTTACATTTTCTCAATGCTGTAACTATATTATTAAAAAACATGAATCTAGAATTTTTGGAATGAGGTTACCATAGAAATGAAAATAAAATACGAAAAGGACACTTTCGGGTATAGCTAAGAATTGAAAATCCACCACATTTGAAATCAAGCCAATGCCATTATAGTTTGCAGGGGAGCTCAGACATATTTGATTGGCTTGTGGGCAGTTGCTGCTAATGTCTTTGGTCCAATTGTGGAATTAAATTGGTAGCTAAGTGTTAGGCCAAATTCGTGTTTCTAGTTTATATATCAAGGTATTCTTGAGACCTTCCCCCTTGTTTTCTAAAAGGCAGGATATAGGGTAGGTGTGTATTGTATAAGCCAAGATGAATTAAATTAATTCTTTTCATGTCTTCATTTATGGAGTGGAGCTAATTTCACACTTTCTGAGGGCCCTGCTCTCCTGTTGCTCACCTTCAAAGCGATCACGGAGAAACCGTTGCTAATGTTTGGTTAGTAATGAACACAGCACTTGGTGGAGGCCTGGTGAGGGGAGCCCCACGAGCCACCTCACAGGATAGTAAAGAGCGATGCTTGTGCTTCCATTAGTATTTCTGTCTAAGGACTTTGAGAGCCTCAGAGGTCGTACTTTTTATAATGAAGTTAGAAATTATTTATTTTACTGAGTTCATTACTACAGTTTTAGGGGTAGAGGGAAGGCAGTTTTTCTAGAGTGTCAGATGAGGTGGGAGAAATGGGGTTGTGACCAGAGATCACAGGGATGCTACATAAATGCTCTGCCTCACCCTGCACCACCTCCCTGACCCCAGAGAGATGAAGCAAATATGCCAGCGATGGAGCTTTGAAATCCCAATGACTAGGGTTTAGTCCTGGTGCCTCTCTCCAAATTCCTTACTCCGGGGGCACAACCACCTTCACGGGCTTTTGGTGACTACATAGCATGTGCCAGATAGGGAGTCAGCACTGGCATGTGGAGGCCATTCTTGCTCAGAAGTGGCCAGTAATGACTGGGCCTGAGGCCTAGGTGTTAACTCCTGGAGGTAAGAGAAAGCGGTAATGTGGGACATTCCTGAGCTCTCGTCAGCCCAGAAGGCCGGCTCGGCCCCTTTCTCGTGGATCTGTAACAGGCAGGGGGTTGGCTGAGGCACAGTGGGTGGGGTGGGCCTTAGAGCAGACCCCTGAGTGTAGTGTCCTTCCCCTGGGCTTCATAAGAGGTGAAGGATCTGAGTGGGCTGTCTTTGCAGATTGAGGACAAAACACAAAATTGCAGTGGCACAGACAGTCTAAGCAGAGACCCTGATCCATATGGAATGTTTTGTCCATGGAAGGCTTCTCTTGTGCCCAGAGGGCCCTCGGATGACTATAAGGAAAGCAACATTTTTTTTAGGAAGCAGCTTAAAACTTGCTCCAGGGTTTAACCAACACCTCATGGAGACCTCAAAGTTCCACATTATAGAGCACAGAAAAAATGCCCTTGATTTAAGTATAGCAAAGGAGAGGTGCTAGTAGTTTTATTCACCAGGGCCATAGGAAGACCACAGGAAGGTTTCCAGAAGCTTCTCGGTTTAAGCAACATATACACAAAAGTAAGTTTGCTATAAAACAATCAATTGTATGAAATTGTTGATATTGATCAATTAAATATGACTAACAAATAAAATTTTTGTTATTCTCTTGATTATTTTTCAACCTTTCCCTTAATGTTAGGTCAAGGAGCCAAAATTTGTTTGTGATGGTTCATGAGAAGATTCTTGTCTGTGTCTCTGGAAAGATACTGTCCCTCTATTCAATATATCTTTGGACACAGGGTTGCAGTTATTTTAAAGACAGATTATTATTAATAAATGCTTTTTTTTAAGTGTTGGGAGAGGAAAGACAGAAATACTTCCTTTTTTCCTCATATAGCTTTAAAGTCTGTTTTCAACAGGAATATTTTCTTGATGTAATAAAGATTATATCAAATCAGTAACCATCATCATTCTTAATGATGAAACATTTATGACAATTTTATTAAAACCAAGTGCAAAGATCACTACTGTCATCATTTTGTAATTATTAGTAATATGATTTTGGAAGATTTGTGTAATGCCGTGAGACCTAATAAAGAAAAAGAGTGATCTATTAAAAAGAATGAGCTAGACTCATCCTTATTCACAGACAGTATATTTGTGTGCTAACAAAACTTGGAGAGAGTCACCTAAAAGCGATTATGTTTAAGAATTTAGTACAGTGACTTAAACATTATTCTGACCGTTCAGCAATCAGTAAGAAACTGCTATGGGCAAAATACATGGTTTGTAGCATGTTGCTCCCAAATAGTCATGAACAATCCAGAAATAATCTTAAAAGAAATGAATGGGGGGTCCAGTGGTTGACTCTGTACTTCCAGTGCAGAGGCACGGGTTCAGTCTCTGGCCGGGGAACTCAGAGCTCACATACCGTACAGCATGTGCACCAACCCCGCCTCCTCCCACCCCAACCCCCGCCGCCCAAAAAAGAGCAAGACTTGGCGAAGAAAGCTATAAAAACATTACTGAGAAAAATTAAAAGAAAATTTGAATAAGCCTGAAATCTGAATAAACTGTATTCCTGTATGGAAAAATAGAATATCATAAGGATGTTATGTCTTGCCAAGTTTGGTTTATATGTTAAATGTAATGTTTTTGTATTTTGAATCCATTTTTATTCATTTAACATTTTAAGAATTTAAGTGTCATCTGTTAAGAGTATATAATGGTGTGCTTAAACATTCCTTCATTTGCCTAAAATTTAGGTCATTCCCACTTGTTTTCCATGATAAGAAATGCTGTGAAGAAAATCATTACATGTAGAAGATTCTCTCATTATATTTTATATTTCTTATGACAGATCCTCATGTGTGAAATTGTTCGATCAAAAAATACAATTTAAAATACTTAGTGTTATCAATAGGCAGTTTGGTTAAACAACTTTAATGAACATCTCCATGGGATTAAGAAATTGAATAGCAGTTAATTTGGAAAAAAAATAGATGAATATAAATAGAACTGAGTAAAAGTTTAAAAAAATTGTGAGGAAGAAAACTGGGTTTCCCAACACTGTGAAATGTTGTGAGGATAAATTATTTAAGTCAGTGAGGTATGACCCAGAAATAGAATTTGGTCTATGTGGAATATATGCTTACTACAAACCTGTGAGTTTGAGTAAGTTATTTAACAGGGGGAATTGGCATCATTGGGTAGTTGTTTGAGAAAAAATTAATCCTCACCTGGTTGTATTGTGGTTCATTTGCTAAGTTCTGTCCAACTCTTTGTGATCCCATGGGCTGAGGCATGCCAGGCTCCTCTGTCCTTCGCTATCTTCTAGAGTTTGCTCAAGTTCATGTCCTTTCAGTTGGTGATACTATCTAACCATCTCATCCTCACCTGGTACCATATACCAAAATAACATCTAGCTGGATTAAAAGGGTGAAGTATGAAGCAAATGAAAATATCAGAGGAAAATCCCTGTAGTCACTCACTCAGCAGATGGTCACTGGGTCAGGTGTCTGCTCCCGTGTGTCAGCTTTGACCTTGGAGGAGCTGCAGGGGCACAGAGCAATGTGGACCAGCCTGGCTCTGCCAAGAGGAAGGCACAGATGCTGGGGTAGCATTGAGTGGGTGGGTCTGCCCTGACGAGATCTGGGAAGGCCTCCGCAAGGAATGGAAGTTTGAACCTGAGAGAGCCCGAGCTGGTGAGACTAGGCAAGGAGCCCTCCAGCAGAAGGGCCATGTGTCTGAAGACCCAGAGGTCATGCCAGGTGCACTGAGGACAGAGATTGAGGGCGAGACCCGACACTAGTGGGGAGTTTGTCAGGAGCTGAAGCTTACAAGGCTTGAATAGCATGTGGAGCAGTTCATAGTAAATCTTGAAGGTTTGGGGGACTGACTGAAAACAGGGCAGTGTGCTGATGTGTTTGAAAGCCTGGACTTGGGGAGACAGGAGAGGGGGTCCTAAGAAAGTGGTGGAGCACAAGTTGGACGTGGAGGCGGCTTGGAGTCGGGATAGTGAAGTTGACAGACTCTGAGACATTTAGGAGCAGGATGAATGAGCTAGATGGGTGGTCCCAGTGGGCGCTGGCGCTCAGGACCCACGCGGAGGGAGCAGAGGTTCAAGTGGTCTTCCTCGCGGGCCCCCTGTTTGAAATGACGGCCTCCCCACTCATGGCACCTACTTCCCTGGTGGCTCAGACGCTAAAGCGTCTGTCTACAATGCGGGAGACCTGGGTTCTATCCCTGGGTCGGGAAGATCCCCTGGAGAAGGAAATGGCAATCCACTCTAGTACTCTTGCCTGGAAAATCCCATGGACAGAGGAGCCTGGTAGGCTCCAGTCCATGAGGTCGCAAAGAGTCGGACACGACTAAGCGACTTCACTTTCACTTCACCACTCATGGCAGGGATTTTTCTTTTTCTTTTTTTGGACCATGCCCTGTGGCACATGAGATCTTTGTTCCTCAACCAGGGATGGAACCCAGGCCCCTACAATGGAAGCACGGAGTCTTAACCACTGGACCACCAGGGAAGCCCCAGGATTTTTATTTCTTTGATTTACTAATGTGTCCTCAGTTTCTAAAAACCTCAATTGGCACCTGGTGGGTTGGACAAGTTGTTGAACAAGTGAACTAATGAAGGATGAGTTCCAGATTTCTGGCTTGAGCAGCTGGGTAGATGGGGCTGACCTTTCCTAACACGGAGACCCTGGACCTGAGCAGGAGCAGGTGTGGAGGAAGGTGTGTCAGCTGTGGGCCCAGGGCTGTAGTATGTCAAGAAAGAGGAAGGAATCCAATGGCAAACACTAGACTAGGGAAATATTTACAATCAACAATGTGGACACCATCTTTAATATGTAAAGAGTCCGTGAAAATCAGCGAAGATCACTGTTAGTAAACAAAAAAGATAGTATAAACATGAGTAGAAGATCCACAGAAGATAAAGGATACAAATAGTTGGAAAAAAATTCAGCCTTATTAATACTAAAGAATGCAAACTAAATCAGTATGATACTTTTTTCCTCTCATTAAATAATTAACAATTTAAAATATTAAGAATAGCAATAAACTGGTCAGAGTGTAAATTTGTGCAAGAGTTTTTGTGAAGTAGTTTGGCACAGTGTATCAGGTGTCTTAAAATGTTTACATCTTTTGACCAAATAATTGTTTCTGAAGTATATCTTAAGAAAGCCTGAGAAAAGCTAGCTTCCCCTGCCATGTACCTGTCTCCATCTGCCTGCTTGACTCAAACCCTGTCTTAATTGTGAAATACCCAAGAGGGGCACAGGTGACAGACGACTGAAGACTGGCTGGAAATGCAGAGGGCTCTGTATGTCTGGGAACATTTTAACAGCTGGAAAACTCATCATTGAATTTCATATTGAAATATTTGTTTTTTCTGTTGTGTTTCCAGATGAAGACTGTCAGTGTTGCCTTAGTTTTGTGCCTGAATGTCGGTGTGGACCCTCCAGATGTGGTCAAGACCACCCCTTGTGCGCGTTTGGAGTGCTGGATTGGTAAGTGCAGGTCCCTCCCTTACCACCTGTCGCAGGGGTCACTGCATGGGGTTCTTGGCTTGGCGGGGCCTGTCTTGGTCCACTGCAGGCCTGTGATTGGTTTGTGTAAATCTGAAAATTTTATTTCATCTTTCAGTTTTATAACCTTTGAGGTATTTTAGATACATTCACTTACCATTTGTAGTGGAGAGAGTGTCTCAGGAAAAATTGATTAAATGATGACTATTGGATTATATAATTTTCTCCTTTAAATTTGCCTGCATCTGGTACCTAGTACTAGTTATATACACTTAAAAAAAACAAAACCAAACAAACCAAAATACCCTGAAGCACTGATACCTGCACGCAGGTGCCTTAGTTACGCAATGCAGAGTCCCACCTGCCTCTTTCCAGGAGGAGGCGAAGTTGTTCTTTGTCATCATCCTCCCAGAGCATCTTAGCACATTGTTGACTAGAAATGGTGCACCACAACCCTCACTTGTTTCTGGAGAGAAAACATTAGGGAGAAAGCTTTAGGCTCCCACCATGGACAGGACACTAGCCAAAGTTTTTTCCTGATGTCTTTTCTGAGTTAAAAAGTTCACTCCTATTCTTAGTTTGCTGATGGTTTCTGTTAGGAATCCGTGTTGAATCTTATCAAATGTTTTCTCAACATCTAATGAGATAATAACCTGGCTTTTCTTTTTTAGTCTGTTGATGTGGTGAATTATATGGATTGATCTTGTTGAGCCAACCTTGAATTTCTGGCATAAGCTTCACTTGTTTTATCTTTTTCATATGTTCATGGATTTGATTGCTAATATTCTATTAAGGAATCATGCGTTTCTGCTTATGAGGGTTGTTGGTCGATAGTTTTCTCATCTTGCAACATATTTGTCTCGTTTTGGTAGCAAAATAATGCTAGTCTCATTAAATAAGTTGACAAATATTCCCATCTTTCCTGTTTCAAGGAAGAGTTTGTATTGAATTGGGTATTATTTCTTCTGTAAATTTTGGTATAATTTACCAGTGAAGCCATCACAGTATGAATTTCCTTTGTGTCCATCATTGAATTTTCAGCTTTCTTTTGTTGGTAGGATTGGGGCAATCCATACCTCACCTCTCTGCAGCTTTCTCTAGTCGAAGCAAAAGCAGAAATTCGCTTTGTCTGCTTTAAACAGTAAAAATTACAAATTGTTATAATCTGAATTGGGAAATACGGTTTTTTCCCCCCACTTTATTTACCTATTTCACTGTTTGGGGATATCTTAGGATGACAGCCTTTATCTCAGCCACCTGCCGCAGCACAGGCCCCTTGTCCTCCCAACCCAGTGACAGTAGCTGTTTTCTGTGGCCGGTTTTCTTAGATGCTTTCTTGGCCCTCTGCCATCCCTTGGTGACTGTGCTGATTGAAATTGACTTCTTATTAGCCACCACTGACTGTTTCCACTTCATTTACCCCTTGTCAAAGCTGATTTTAATCAGTTGTTTTCTGTTTCCTCCCTCTGTTACTACTCTTCTGTTAGGTTTTTTAACATAAGACTTCTCAGCCCAGATCCCAGTGTACACTCCTGGGGATTGTGTGGGTGGTGGTGTCTGAGTAGAGAAGTGCACCTTCCGGGCTGAGGGGCTTTGGTTTTCATTAGCTTCTCTAGGGATCCTTTGCTTTATACACTCTTGCCCCCAAAGAGAAATCAAAGAACCCTCCCTCACATCTCACATAGTCTCTTTGATCAGTATTTATGGGACAGTGTTAATAAAAATGCAGAGAATCCCTTACTTTCTTCTTGATGTGAAATCCAGCAAACTAATAGATTTTTTCATGTTATAGTCTTAAAAATTTTCTGCAGTTTAGATATGCAATCTACTTTGTAATCACTTCAATAGATTTTGAATTCAGCAAGGCATATTGCCTTTAGTGAGTTGAAAATTTTCACTTGGCTTTTATTAAAAAGCAAATCCTTATGATGGTGATTTCAACAATATGGGATAAGGGAGGGGGAAAATCTTAGAGATTTGAATCAGCAAATTTGTAATGGTGTCTAGCAGCCTATATGTTAATTTTTATTTTGAAAAAACATTTTCAGAAGTTGTATGTGGAGCTCTAAGCAGTTTTCTTCCTCATTCACTTGAAAGTAAGCTGATGAAATGATGCTCCATCACTTTGAAATCTATTAATGTATGATTGCTACATACAAGAGTTTCTTTTTCATAACAACCTGGTCTTCACAGACAGGGGATTAACATGGATGGCCCACTACCGGGTAAGCCTTGGGTTGCATTTTCAGGGTTGCCACGTGTCCCCATAAGGTCCTTTACGGCAAAAGACTCTTCTTGCTTCACACATTGTCCCTAATTTAGTTTCATTCATCCTGGAACAGGCCTCAGTCTTTCCTTAACCTTCATGACCTTGACATTTAGAAGGTCATAGGCGCTCTGTTTAGCAGAGTGTCCCCGATGGTTCCTTGGGATTACATTTTGTTTATGCTTCTTTGGCAGGAGTGTCATGGAAGAGATCCACCTTCCCCCATGGATCCTATCAGGTGGCACATGACTTTAATTTATCTCATTGCTGGGTATGCAGCTCTCTTATCATTTGATTAAGTTGGTACCTGAACTTCCCCCCTTCCCTTTTGTAGTTAATAAGCATTTTGTGGGAAGCAGTCCTTTGTCTGTGTTAATGTTTCTTTCATCATCAGACTTCCAATTTATTTGACTTGAACTCATGGCTTGGCTGGTGAGGCAGGGAGATCCAGGCTTGATGATAAGTTGGTTCTGCCTTTTTCAGGATGGTATGCCGGGAGCATGTCATGGCTGGGAAAGGAGTCCTGAGGAAGACCCCTTGCAGGGCTTGGTACCTTCTAATAACCTAAAAAGATGCTCCTGTTTAGAAGGCAGCCAATCGATGTTTTATACTTGGTCTTAGCATTTTGTGCTCCGTCACCAGAAATCAAAGGTTTTGCACTCATCATGACCTTGGCTTATTCATTCCAGCTATTTCACTCAAGCAGTCACTTAACCATTTGGGGCCTTAGTTTCCTCTGCAAAATGGAGCTGATAATGGCACCCACTTCTTGGCTGGAGGGCGATTAACTGGGGCATGAACAGGGCTCAACTTGGGGACTATTCACAGCCAGGAGCAGCCACCATCGGCCTGCACTTGCCTCCCCACCCCACCCAACAGGCCGAGGTGCTGGGTAGGAACCTGAGCTGTTCCCACATCTGTACTGCCTCTGCTCCTTCTGTGCGCTCGCCCCAGAGAGAGGGGAAAGAACCATGCTTCTCTGCATGGGGCTGGGTGGGGATTACGAGTTCATTGCTTTATGGCTGCAGACACACATCAGATGGCGAGACTGCTGGTTGAAACTGCCCTGATCGTAGGGATAAGGGGCCTGGAAACTTGAGAAATAGGCAGATTCTTACTGACCAGTCCCTTTTTGTGTACCTGTGTGCCTACAGACTCCACACACGTTGGGGAGAGTCCTACTTCCAGAGGCTCAGAGGATGTACCTGAGTATCCCGGAAGTAGCCCTTTAGGTTTTCCTGTGATGCCAGGATAAGCAAGTAGAAGATGCACTGTGCTGCCCAGCAGTGACAGCCCGCCCTCCCTGCTGGACTGCTGCACAGCCAAGGCCCAGGTTCCAGCTCCAGTGAAGGAGGGGGAAAGGTGCATAGCTGTGGCTTGCTCAGCGGGAGTAGGGGTGTGCAGACATGGGTGCCGCCTCTCTGTTCCTCTAGACAATAAGATGCTGTTTATTTCAGGGAGGCGACACTCAGGGAAGCAGGGAGAGGCTGTTTTGTTTCATGGCCCTACATTAAACTAAAAACAATCCCGCTAAAGAACAGCACTTCTGTACCTGAGAGGATCAGTGTTTGAAAGCGGAGTGTAGATGAGCTGAGTGCTGAAGGGGAGGGAGCGTCATTTAGCCTTGATGTCTTTTACATCTACCTAACAGGAGCCGTGTTTCAGAGGTAAGATGGCTGTGAGTTCATTGGATGCTTGGGAATTCTGTTATCCTAAGAAAATATTTGGGAGGCACTTTGTTTTTCTTATTTCTTAGAGAAAAGCATTTTCTTCTTCCCTCCACATGTGGATATTAAGAGACCCGTGTCGATGAGCTAAAAATAGTGGTAGAAAACCTTTGCATGCAGCTCTTGGTTTTACAGACATTTTCACAGCCTGTCATCTGATCCTTATATCAGACTTGGACTTGACGGATAGTTGAGTTGGTCAACAGATGTTAGGTGGAGACCTGCCTGTTAAGTGCAGAGGTATATATAGGAATGTAGTCTTGCTTCTTAGGATTTAGTTTTAGACAAGACCAGCACAGGAGAGACAGGCCCCTCGAACTCAGCAGACACGGTGGGTTGGAACAGGCCATATCGGGGGCGGGGGCTGCACGGGGAGGTGAGAATGAGCCCCGGGAGGAGGAGGAGCTGGCTGTGGGCACAGCCCTGGGAGTGCTTGCTGGGCTTGTCTGGGCCTTGCTGCTGGGTGCTGGGTGCACCCTGGCCTGCGCCTAGGCCTCTTGCTCTTATGACTTTTGGTTTAAACCCTATTCATATTTCAGTGAAGAAATACTTACGAAGTGTCCACTAAATACAAGCTATGGAGAAGTACAGATGTTCCTTGAGCAGTGAGTTCTGTATGTTTTTAAATTTTTAATTTGTGTTAAAGTATAGCATATGTGGGGTTCCCAGGTGGTGCTACTGGTAAAAAGAATCCACCTGCCAGTGCAGGAAATGTGAGAGACGCAGGTTCAGTCCCTGGGTCAGGAAGATCCTCTGGAGAAGGGAGTGGCGCCCTCCTTCAGTATTCTTGCTGAGAAATCCCTGGGACAGAGAAGCCTGGAGGGCTGCAGTCCACTGGGTCCCAAAGAGTCGGCATGACTGAGCATCTGTGCATAGCTTGTGTATAGGAGGGTCCACTGATCCAAGTGTATAGTTGATAACTTTTCCCAAGCGGAGCAGACCCGGATCAAGAAACAGTATTACCAGTGGCCAGAAGCCCATCTTATCTTTTGTCACCTTCTAGTCACCCCTGCCCCAAGCCTCCCCTGTCTTGACAGAGTCTGTTAGCTCTCTGATTTTGCATGTTATCTAAGTGGGATCATTCAGGAGGCACTGTAGGCCTTTTGTGGGGAGTGACATCATAGAAGCAGTATTTTAGAAGGACTCACTGTGCTGATTGGTTTCCAGGTGGGTTGAGAGGAGACAGGTCAGTGAGCCCTGCTGTGCTCCCTGCCCTCTGTCCCCTGTAGCATCTTTGGGAACTGACTGGGAGCAGGGAATCTCTATAGTGTCAACATGAGAAGCTGCTGGTGGGACCAACACCACCATAGTTGATGGTGGTGGTGACCATCATGTAATGACCAATGTAGTCATAGTGTGGAGAGCAGGCTCTTTTGAAGGAAAATTGGGTAGGATGTGGTAGTCAGGTTGTGTAAATGTGAAGAAGATGGGAGGTAAAAAAAAAAAGACTCCACTTCTTAACACTGGCTGAATGCCAGCACCACCCAAAACCCTTGGACTAAGTTGTCTGACCACTTTAAGCTTCAGCTTTCTCTTCTTTGTTATGAGGTATGTTGGACTAAGTCCATGTCATTGTCAAGTTCTAAGCATCATGAAATACAGAGAGTTATGCTGAAGAGCTTGCAGGCAAGATTTATGAAGAGCTAAAAATTTATACAAACACTAGTTACCATCTACATTTCCTTCCTTCCATTTATCCACCCACCCACCCACCCACTCACT
>SJXQ01004285.1:426995-444796 GCA_006408695.1 Aepyceros melampus | reverse complement strand
CACCCACCCACCCACCCACTCACTCACGAATCCTTCATTCATTAAGTAGAAACCTGTGAAGGCATTAGAAGAGAAGTGTTTTGTTCAGACAGAACTACAATTTTAAATTTACTTCACCCCATGTCAGATTGATAAAATTGTCAGCAGTATCCACCTGGGATTTTGTTTTAGTTTACTTAAGTTGTTGTTTATTTTAGTAAATGTCGTATTAAATGCACCATTTCAGGTGTCCTCATCCTTTCCCTCTCTTCCCCTCCCCCTCCCATTCTCTGTCATATTATTGGGAGGAAACCATTAAACTAATTGACCACAGGGACTCCTGTGGTTTGGATGTGACAGCCTCACTTTGTTGATCGTAGCCTGATGGACTACTGTAGCTGTTGCTGCTCTTCCCTCAGGTGGCTGTATTTTGATCTAAGACCAGGGGAAGAAGAGTGCGTGGTGCTGTTGGGCTGCCACTGCTGATGAGGGCCGTTGGTGAGGTGCATGGAGAAGCACAGTGCGGCTCTCTCCAGCTCCCACACGCTTTTGACATGCTCTCCCTGGGAACAGCCAAAGGAGGAAGGGGCAGGTGGAGGCTGGGCTTTCCAGCAGGTGCAGTCTGAGGACAGAGTGTAGGTTTCATCCTCCCCACCGTGGGCCTTTGGAACTCCCTCCCTCTGGTTGTCTTTGTCGTGATTCTTTAGAGGATGTGTCTAAGAGCTGCCCCCGATCAGTGTGACTCCTGGATAGGCCTGTATCTGTTTACAGAAGAAACCATTTCTGTTCTCTTAGCCACTGATTAGCTGTGGCCAGAGCGCTGACCACAAGGTCACGGTGTGGAAGTGAGGGTACAGTAGTTAGAGGCTTTCACCCAGCTCTGGCAGTTACTCTGTTGGTCTTCATACACAGGACATGACCAGCTATTTGATGGCTTCTATTTGTTGAAACTGTTTTCTGCTTCCTTTTGCATTGTTACACAGTTTTGTTATTGTTCAGTCGCTAAGTCTGAACTCTTTGTTGACCCTATGGACTGCAGCACGCAGGCCTCCCTGTCCTTCACTGTCTCTTGGGGGTTTGCTTAGATTGTCCATTGAGTCAGTGATATTACCTAACCATTTAATCCTCTGCCATCTCTTCCTTTGTCCTTCAAGCTTTCCCAGCACCAGGGTCTTTTCCAGTGAGTCATCTCTTTGCATCAGGTGGCCAAAGTATTGGAGCTTCAGAATCAATCCTTCCAATGAATATTCAGGATTAATTTCCTTTAGGACTGACTGGTTTGATCTTCTTGCAGTCCAAGAGACTCTCAAGGTCTTTTCTAGCACCACAACTTGAAAGCATCAGTTCTTTAGCTCTCAGCCTTCTTTATGGTTCAGCTCTCCCATCTGTACGTGACTAGTGGAAAAACCGTGGCTTTGACTAGATGGACCTTTGTTGGAAGTATATCTCTGCCGTTTAATACACTGCCTAGGTTTGTCATTGTTTTCCTTCCAAGGAGGAAGCATCTTTTAATTTCATGGCTGCAGTCACTGTCCTCAGTCATTTTGAAGCGCAAGAAAATAATCTGTCACTGCTTCCACCTTTTCCCCTTCTATTTGCCATGAAGTGATAGGACTGGATACCATGATCTTAGTTTTTTGAATGTTGAGTTTTAAGCTGAACTTAAAACACTCCTTTTTCATTCTCATCAAGAGAACCATAGGTGGTAAAATGACAAATGTGGATGAAAGGAAACAATCACGGGACCAGTAATAAAACCAGTTTTCCCTAGAAAGATGAAGAGTTGTGGTTTCTTAGCCTCCCAAGGAGGCTTAGTAGTTCTGTAAGTCAGGCTAAACACAGGTAATCCTCAGGCTCTGCTGTGTTGTCTTTAGTCAAAGGTGACTTTGAAGTGAATTGTCTAAGAGGAAACTCTGAAAGAGAGGTTTAGTGAGGAGGAAATGAACAAATAAAAAACTTTCTCCTTCTCATTGCTTTCCCAGATCCTCTGTCCATGGGTCCTCAGAAAGCTCTGGAAACCATTGGTGCAAATTTACAGAAGCAGTACGAGAACTGGCAGCCAAGGTAAGCTCTTTACTTGCTCTTCTTTTTCTTTCTTACAGAGAAATCTAGTTTCTTGCTTTTAAACAGTCTTTGAATCCAGATTCTCTCCTCGTACAATCCAATGATTGGACACTCCCTCCAGCAGGCCTGCCTCCCTCTTCTGTCTGTTGACGTGCTCCACAGATTCATAAGGAAACACATGCCCTAGTGTGAGTCATTGATTGGATGGTCTAATTTTTCTTTTGCCTAAGCTTGCCCACAAAATGTTTAGGAAAAAAGTATTTTTCATGTTACTCTTAAATCGCGGTTTTTATTTTGCACAAGAAGTGTATTTTCAGTAATACTCTGTAACCTCAACTGGTTACAGCTATTTCTCCCATCTTCAATTTTCAAATAGTTGAGAAAAAAAGCAGTCAACATTCAAAAGATGACACCTATTATATGCTTTGTCTTTGAATCAAAAGATTCAAAGGAGACAGTTTTTTTAACTGAGACAGTTACCAATTACTGAGTCTTTTGTTGCCTATATCTTAAACTTTTTTTAAAGAAAGAAATGTGGCATAGAATATAACTGTGTCAAATTGCCTTTAAGATCTGAATTTGTTTGTAAACCACCCAAAGACCTATTTTCTTTAGTCTTTCTCATTAACTAGTTTGAAGATTTAATAATTTTAATAGAAAATTAGAAATCTGGGGTGTTTATGGAGGTTTCTTTCCATACAGCTTTGTGTGATGCTGGTTCTGGAATTTTCTACAGGATGGAATGGGATGGGGGGTGGGGGTTTGAGTGAGTGGTGCTGCCATCGTGCCTCCTGTGGGCCTTTGCTTCTGCTTTTAGGGTTATGAGCCTAATGGGAGCCAACGTCTCAGAGAACCGGCGAACATTTGCCTGCTTAGGATTTTTGTTTGTGGATCATTTATCCGTGTGATCTGGAATTCGGGAATTCCTCATGGATTATTCACATTCCTAGAGAAGAGAATAGCCAGGAATGAATATATTCCTGCCTGTGATGGTGCCCTGGGTAATTTCTGCTTTTGCTCACGTGTCAGATGACTAATGTCATGAAACATCTCTGTGCCTCAGGTGTGTTCTTGTGCTTTGCACTTCTAACTTGTCAAGTCAGTGATACTGGACTCTTGTTCATTTTCTTTTTAAATTTGTTTTCAGCTGTGCTGGGTCTTCATTTCTGTGTGCAGGCTTTCTCTTGTGTCAGAGAGCAGGGGCTAGTCTCTAGTTACAGTGTGTGGGCCTCTCATTGCTGTGGCTTCTCTTGTTGTGGAGCACAGGCTCTAGGCTTGCGGGCTTCAGAAGTTTTGGACTCAGTGGTTGCAGCTCTAGGACTCTAGAGCACAGGCTCAAAAGTTGTGGTGCATGGGCTTAGTTGCTCCGTGGCATGTGGGATCTTCTCAGATCAGGGATTGAACCCGGGTCTCCTGCATTGGCAGGTGGATTCTTTATCACTGAGCCACCAGGGAAACCTCTTGGATTCTTGTTCTTTAGAACTAGAATTTAGAATTCTTAGTAGAGAGTTTCATCTATGTCTAAAGGCTTTGCTTTTTCTTCCCTCAGATTTGTTACTCTTGATGGCTTATATAAAAATTCAGTAGCATTTCTCTTTAGAGTGCAGTGTGTTTGGGGCTTAGATGAGGACCAGTAAGATTTAGATGGTGTGGTCCTTTAAAAATAGTTGAGATGCCTGGTGTTATCAGTAGAAAATAGCTTCTTTGAGGACTTTGAAAGTACTCCCGGCTAGACAGGCACTTAGGGGTAAGTGCTCTGAGAGGCCCAGACACACCTTGTGGTCCATGTGGGACAGCATGCACAGGTGACACTGGAAGACGTGATGCTCCTGGCAGATGGAAGGTTGAGGACCAGCACTAAGTAAGTAAGTAAGTAAGTAAAGTCACTCAGTCGTGTCCGACTCTTTGTGACCCCGTGGACTGCAGCCCACCAGGCTCCTCAGTCCATGAGATTCTCCAAGCAAGAACACTGGAGTGGGTTGCCACTGAAATGTAAAGAATGCCTTTCTGACTTAGCTACTCCTGACCTTCCTTTGGGTTTGACTCCTGTTTTTCTCTTTGCTAGACACATTTAAGAAAGAACATTACCAGATCAGTTCAGATCTACTGATTGTATTCTTCATAGGAAAGGTCTCTGCTGGTTTAATTCTTTCTTCCTTTTAAAGATTACTACATAGAAGATACAGTCTTTCAGAATGCATGTTTAATATATCAAGGCATTTTATGTTTATTCCATTTGGTGTGATTTACAATTTTTTTTTTAATGTGCTAAGAGTTGATTTACTGCTAGCTTTATTATTAGTTTAGCTTGGTAGGTATCAGTAAGTTCATGCTAGCTAACAGTAAATGGAATCTTCTAAAGTAGGACCATTATTATTTTTAATCTAAATTACTGTCTGTGAGCAAAGCTCTTCCATGCTATCTGGAATGTAAGGCAAGCCGCATTTATATAGAGAGAAATGATTGCAGAGCCAAAAATGACAGTGTGGAATCACACATAGGACTGAGAAATTATCTTCCCAGGACGCAGGTGGCCAACAGTAGTACAAAGGGGTGTAGTCCTCTGGAAGGATGGTTGTTAGTCTGAGAAAATTTGTTAAAGTTAATGGGGTTTCAAGATCTCCAAAGTAACTTTTTGAAGGAGAAATGGTTCAAAGGGCTGGTGAGGGAGAATGTTTCCAGATTATTGGAAGCCTTGGCACAGGTGCCAATATACTAGTGTGGTGGGAATCCATCTGGGTTGGTTTATAAAGTCGAGTTGGAATAAAGTATCAGCTGTAGCCTAGTAAGAAGCAGTTAATGTGACAGGATGGTATCTTTTTGACTGCATTCAGGAAGCAGAACCTCAACAATGAATACTTAATATTTTCTTTTTTGAATGCCAAGACCATTACATTCATTTTTAAGTATTATAAAATGTTTACAGTGTTTCCACTACAAATAGTTAGTTAGTGGGACTTGTGTATTTCAGAGACAAGACTAAGGTAAGGGTGCAGCCAGATACCTGACTGACTGACTGGTGTCAGTCATGGGGCTGTGCCGCATGCACTGGGCAGTAATGGTATGTTCCTGATGCAAGTGCACACTTCTCTGCCCTGCACATCTTCATGTGGGTTTACAGGAGGGAAGGAGGCCTGGCATCTGATGGGGTGGTTCTCAGAGTGTGGTGGCAGCCTCATGTTGTCTCACAGAGTTTGCGCAAAACATAAGGCAGTCACCAAGCTCAGATGTTTACGTGTGGGCGCCTGGTATCTAACTATAAATCAGGGTCCTTTGAAACATTTGCAGAGCAAAACACACACCACTTTATTGCACTCTACAGGGCTCTCGAGTTTTCTGCAGTAATAAAGAGAGGTTGATTGCATCTGCAATAAAACAATGGGAACATTATTAAATTTCTAGACCTTTGATGTCGATACCCGTAGATCTGGTTTTCTCTCTCTCTCTCTGTATCCTGTACTGCAAGACTCACAAAGGTTGGGCCACTGGAAATAAGGTCATTTTCATTAGTGTTTGTGGAAATCCTCGCAGGTCTCCACATTGCCATGGAAGGGAGCAGGCTAGGGAATCCTGCCATCTCCCTCCCTTCCAGGGAGTGCAGAGAATAAACTACTAGAAACCTGTCAGCATCATCAGAGTGGTACCTTGATGAGCTGATTTCCTTCCTGGTGTTAAAATGCTTCTAGTTTTTCCTCCTAGTAGAAAGCTTCTACTTTTCTGGCTTTGATTGTTCAAAATTAAACATTTTGATAAAGGTGATTTGGGGTGAAGAAGGAGTTTAGAGAAACCTTGATGATGATGTTTTTGTCTGAAGCTTCCAGACTATCTGGCCCAGATTTCTTTTTCAGGCCAATTGAGCCCCCCCTTTTCTAAATAATTTATCAGTTTGCCACGGGTGAAATATTTCTTGTGATTAAATTTAAGACTTTGCCTTATTACCTTGTAGGTACATAAATTTGTGTTTCTGCTGGAGCTTGAAGGAAAAATGCCAACTGTTGTTTCAGCTGAAAATCCTGCAGTTAAATAAACCTCACTCAGTTCATCATAAGTCTCAACTGAACGTTTTATTGGGAGATGGATCAGGAGATTTAAAGCTGAGCGTCTACAGTGAAGAATTTATCTTTTTAAGACTTACTAACAAATTGGGGGTTCTGGCAGTTTAGTACAAGATGTGATTTAGGCACTAGGGCCAGGGGAAGATGGCAAACAAAGGGTCCTGTCGCTCTCCTGTTCTTTCCCCAAAGAGTTTCCAAACCACCATCAAGACCACAGCACCTTTCCTTGGGCTGTTTTCCTGGGTGGCTTGAAAACAAATGTAATGGGAATATTCATAGCTTCCAAGGTAAGTGAAGGCATTTAGCAAGACTTCCAGTGCCGGAAAGTGTCTGAAATGACCCTGACTTAGCCCGTTATGTCCTGTGTGCGTATCTGTGAGAGGGGAAGAGTGCCCTGTGGCGCTTTGCTGAGATCCACCCTCCTCCACCAGGCCTTGGGGACTCATGCAGCGGTTGTGGGGGCTCCAGGAAGCCAAGGTGCTCCACAACCTCAGTTAATCCTCTGGGGACTCTTCTCAGGTACCACATGCAGGACATTTGCTGCGTGGCACGTAGCAGAGGCTCAGTTTCAGTCTTGTCTTCAGTCCATTGTGGCTCTCAAGTCTATCAAGTGGTCCAGGGATGAAAGTTGGAAAGTTGGTTTTGCTGTTAGAAAGACACATTTTCAGAGTGTTTCCCACCAGAGGGAGTATGTAGAGGGGTAGGCGTCTGCCTGGAACAAAGTGACCCTCCACCACCTGGTCCATCATCAAAGCAGAGATAATTGTTGTGTTTTAAGTGACCATTGCCCTTTCCTTCAGTGTTGGTCACAGAGTTGCCTGCATCTTCTCAGAACATGTGCAAATGAACTGTAGCCATGATTCTATTTTGTGGTGGAGGAGAGAGTTTGGAGGAAGAAGGGGAATGACAGGGCCAGTGGACCGCTTTCTTCATGTTTTGGGCATTTGTTGGCTTATCTTTGGGGTTTAGGTCTGCTGTTGGCAGACCCTAACACTGTGCAGCAGTGTTTCCTGATGGGGTTATGGTTAAGATGCTGGAGTTAGGCTCTTGACTGCTCTGGAAATGAGGCTGACAGCTCAGCCTGCCCACCTCTGGGAGGAGGAATTCAGCTGCCAGGCGTTTTGGGGATTGACCGTTGAACTGGTGAGTGTTAGGGAATGGCTCTCAGTTCAGTGTGCTGGGTCGGGCTTTGGAGCTCACTGTACTGCTAGGTAACTTGCCCCTGCTGGCCTCCTTCCTGGGGTGGTCACAGGGCTTATGGCCCACAGACTGTGGTGCCTGCCCCACTGGGGGTGAGAGCAGGGGCAGAGCAGCAGGTATTGTTAATACAGACAACTGTCCTTAACTGCCCCCCTCAGTGCTGTGGAATGTGTTCTCTACTGGGACGCAGTAGAAAACCTCATGCAAGTGGGTTCCGCCTTTTCTTGGGATTTTCAGAGCCAGTTAAAAAACTCGCAGAAGAAAGTCTGGGCTGTGTTTCCCACCTGGGAAGTGCTCTGAAGAGATCTGTAGAATAGACCAAGGTGGGTTATTTCTTGTAGTGACTCTGCTTGGGGTCACGTCATGACACAAGTCCCAAATTGACGTTGCAGTTCAGCCAGTGAAATGGCCCCGTAAGGCAGATTGAGGGCCACCCTAACGCCAGCGTCACTCCCTTTCTGCTGTCCCCTAGGCCAGCCATCTCTCCCTCTGCTTGCCTTCATTGGCCCTTTCCTTTTCTTGGGTCCCAAGGTTGGGCTTTATCCACCTTGTTTGTGTTTTTGTGACAGACTGCAAAGGAGGACTCATAGCCAAAGGCAGAATTGTGGATGGATGGCTCACAGTTTACATAATTCAGTATCTGGTGTGAAGCACTTTGCATCGTGTACTCATTAAATTTGCATGACAGTGTAGACGAAGACTTCTGGTATTCCTGGGGTTAACTGTTGTGTTTTGACAGTTTCATTAAGTCCTTTCTGCCCCGAACCTTAAGATTTGTACCTGTGACAAACATTTTATTTATATTTTCCTTTGGCCTTGACAATGTTCCCAGACTTCATCTTCACCCTTCCTTTCAATCACTGCTCACCTGACAGCTTTGCATGTACCGTGTTCAGTGTGAATTCTGATTTATGCTCATCAGCCAACCGCGTCCTCTTTAGCCCTGCCCACATACCTCCTGTCTTTCCCTGTTCCCAGAGGCCATGGGAGTGGAAACAGCCTCTGGATGTGGAGTTGAGGTTCTGCAAAGCCCACCATATGCTTACCATGTGTAACTGAGAAGAATTGTCAAATTATATTCCAAACTCCCCCTACCAACTCCATCTCCCATTGGTTTTCCTAAGAGAGCTTACAGACTTGTCCATCCCTCCACCAGCGTTCACAGGTCTGGCCTGGGCATTCTTTCAGAAACACAACAAAAATTATAAAAGAAGAAGGAAATCGTTTTGCAGCCATCTGGAGGATGAACTGCCTGTCATGAGACTAGGATTCTGGCTCTTTCTGGGGAGGGGTGAGTTCATGGCCTTGTCACCAGGCAGAGAACCTGGGCTTTTTGAATTTTGGCTTTGCTCCTTTCTAGAAATGTCACTTTGAGAAGTTGCTATTCAACTTTGAAGATTCCTAAATGTGAAAGTGAAAGTTGCTCACTGATGTCCAACTCTTTGCAACCCCATGGACTAGATACAGTCACCTAAATGTGAAAGGAAGCTTAATGGGGGAAGGAGGGGTCACAGTGCTATGGGCAGATATCTGCCTTCCTTGAGAGTGGAGGCCCTTTGAGTGAAGTGCATCTCCCAGGGGTGGCCCTCTCTCCAGGTCCCCTCTCCTGCCTGTTTGACTCCTTTCCCCACTCTCCTCTATGAACTGACCTACTTGAAGGATCGACTTTTCAGAAACAAACACAGCCTTAACTCTGTCCTTAACAAGCTACTGTTGGACGTCGTCTCTCATCTTGTTCCTTTTAACAAGACAGTTATCTCTCTGTGTGTGACAGATTGCAAATGAAGACCAAATGCTGTCAGTTTGAGGACTAAAACCGCAGCTCGGCATTCACAAATTTCATGTGCGAGGCTGTTTCCGAGTTAACCTGGAGGCGCAGGAGGCAAAGCCCTGTGTAAACGCTCTGGAGGATGTGCGAGGATGGAGATGAAGATGTCTGAGGAAGTGCTTGGTTCTGAGTCAGAAAGCAGAAGATGTGGAGCTTTAAAGAATGGAATGTGAAACTTAGAGATGGCAGGGGGCCCACCGTATGCTCACCACATGTAACTGAGAAGAGCTGTCAAATTATATTCCAGCCAAACAACAGAGTGCTGATCAGGGCGAAATGAGAGTGGATTAGAGTGAAATGGCCACTCCTGTTATCTTGATTTCATTTTACAGGGTTAAACCGTGTGTCATAGTGATACATGTGAGTTGGGGCTTCACAAAGGCTTCTGAATAGCCCCTCTTAAATGTTAAGGAGTTACTAGTTAGTGTGATATACAGTAGATATTTATTTTAAAAATTAAGATAAAATTCAACAGCACACATTGTAACTGGCATCATATACTGTGTGGCCGTGTGTGTCTGACTTCTCTCACTCAGGCGATGCTTTCAGGGCTCACCCATGCGGTTCATGCGGCTGTGTGCATTAGTGACTCGGTCCTTTTCATAGGTGGCTTAGATTCCAGTGGTTCGTTAGACCACACTTCGTTTATTCATCTGCTGAAGGACATTTGGGTTGTATTCACCTTTTGGCTTTTGTGAATAATGCTGTGAACAGGATGTAATGCACATAGCCCAACCAAGAGGGTCATATAGGACTTGTGTCGGTGTCATCAAGGAAGTTTCTCTCTCTATTAAAAAAAGTATTTGTGGCTTTGCCAGGTCTTAGCTCTGGCATGCAAGATCTTTCAGTTGTGGCCTGCAAGCTCTTAGCTGTGGCATGTGGGACCTAGTTCCCTGGCTAGGGATCACACCTGGCCCCCTGCACTGGGAGTGTGGAGTCTTATCCACTGGACCACCAGAGAAGTCCCGGAAGTTTCTCCTTTAAAGATCTGAATGTAGGGTACGATCCTTGATGGATTCTTAGTTATGTTTTGTTTTGATTTTAAAAATTTTCAGCCAAATTTCAATAAAAATCAAGGAGAGAACCTAGATAATGAGGAGAAATAGCTCAAGATTTGAGGAAATTTAAAGAATCTTCAAGGAGTACTTTGCAAAACTTTGTTAAATAAGTTGGAAAACCTTTGTGAAAGGCATGATTTTCTAGGAAAATCAAATGTCCATAACTGACCTCAGAAAATATAGAAACTCAAAATCAATCAATCAATATAGAAGAAATAGAGAACGTCATCACAGAGGTCTTCTCTCACTTCTTCCTCCAAAAGATTTCAAACTTTGGAGGAACACAGAACTCTCCAAATAGGGAAAGGAGTACATCAAGGCTGTATATTGTCACCCTGCTTATTTAACTTATATGCAGAGTACATCATGAGAAACGCTGGACTGGAAGAAACACAAGCTGGAATCAAGATTGCCGGGAGAAATATCAATAACCTCAGATATGCAGATGACACCACCCTTATGGCAGAAAGTAAAGAGGAACTAAAGAGCCTCTTGATGAAAGTGAAAGAGGAGAGTGAAAAGGTTGGCTTAAAGCTCAACATTCAGAGAACGAAGATCAGGGCATCCAGTCCCATCACTTCGTGGGAAATGGATGGGGAAACAGTGTCAAACTTTTTTTTTTTGGGCTCCAAAATCACTGCAGATGGTGACTGCAGCCATGAAATTAAAAGATGCTTACTCCTTGGAAGAAAAGTTATGACCAACCTAGATAGCATATTCAAAAGCAGAGACATTACTTTGCTGACTAAAGTCCGTCTAGTCAAGGCTATGGTTTTTCCAGTGGTCATGTATGGATGTGAGAGTTGGATTGTGAAGAAGACTGAGTGCTGAAGAATTGATGCTTTTGAACTGTGGTGTTGGAGAAGACTCTTGAGAGTCCCTTGGACTGCAAGGAGATCCAACCAGTCCATTCTGAAAGAGATCAGCCCTGGGTGTTCTTTGGAAGGAATGATGCTAAAGCTGAAACTCCAGTACTTTGGCCAACTCATGCGAAGAGTTGACTCATTGGAAAAGACTCTGATGCTGGGAGGGATTGGGGGCAGGAGGAGAAGGGGACGCCAAGGGTGAGATGGCTGGATGGCGTCACTGACTTCATGGGCGTGGGTCTGAGTGAACTCTGGGAGTTGGTGATGGACAGGGAGGCCTGGCTTGCTGCGATTCATGGGGTTGCAAAGAGTCGGGCACAACTGAGCAACTGAACTGAATGAAAAGGTACTAAAATATAAATTTAATAAGCAAAGCACAAGAAGAAAATATATTCATCAGTCTTAGAAAATACATGCATGTGTAACTTAGAGAAATTCAGCTGTTTCCTCTCATCAAATTAATAGTGTAGGTGTGTGTGATGTGTGTGTACATGGAAATGTTTGTGTGTATGTATGAGTAGATCGATTGGTCCCTGATCACTTGATCTGCCCATCCTTCCGTTCGTTCAAATGCCCTGGAGTGAATGTGATGGGAGATGAGCCTGTGGCTGACTTAGTTTTTCTCCATCTCCATTTGCTTTGTGGCATCTTGCTCTATTGATTACTTCTAGTCCCACCAACACGTAGTTACACAGGTAATCCCCGAAATGATGCCCAAAACGTTTGTCATGGCGAGTTTGGGGTAGATGCTAAAGAAGACTTTTACTGTAAGTCTTTTATCCCTTGTATTTAAAAATCATGACTCATATGGCTTTAATAATAGGCATCTGATTTAAAATAGCTGTTCTCCAAGTATCATTTAGTGTGGGAATGGGACTGTGTGAAGTAGAAGGACACATGTTACTGGCTTTGTGAAATCCACATGCAGTTTGTTCTGCCACTTTTGGCCTCTCTTATTTCTGTGTGTGTGTGTGTGTGAGAGAGAGAGAGAGAGAGAGAGAGAGTGAGAGAGTGTGTGTGTGTGTGTGTGTGTGTGTGTGTGATGTGAGTAGCTAGAGAGGCTGTTGCCTGAGGCCTTCCTTCAGCCCTTTACACCTTGGGGGCAGCCTTCATTTTCTCCATAGAGATTTGCTTAAGTCAATGGGGAGGGCTGGTCCCTCTGAGAGCTGTACAGTGGGGAGCACCGCCCTGAGGGCGGCACCCCTAGGGCAGTAAGTTTATATAGTCACCTGAGGCAGTGTGTGTTGGGGGATGGTGCTAGGAGGTCTCTGCTCAGCAAATCTGTTCCCTTTAACTTTGTTTACCAACTCCATATATCGAAATAGCTAAGCTTGTTAGGGGCATTTAACCTAAGACAACAATTGATGAGAAATTACAATGTTGTCTTAGTGGAAGGAAAGTGTTTTATTGAATATTCTAAGGAAAAAAAAAGATAAGCATCTCAAAAAAAGAAAACAAACACTGGTCACGGATAGCACCTTAAATGTTCACATGAGGGATCCTTTTCAGTTCAGTTGCTCAGACGTGTCCCAACTCTTTGTGACCTCATGGAATGCAGCACTCCAGGCTTCTCTGTCCATCACCAACTCCCAGAGCTTGCTCAAACTCACGTCCATTGATTTGGTGATGCCATCCAACATCTCACCCTCTGTCATCCCCTTCTCCTCCTGCCTTCAATCTTTCCCAGCATCAGGGTCTTTTCCAATGAGTCCGTTCTTCGCATCAGGTGGCTAAAGTATTGGAATTTCAGCTTCAGCATCAGTGCTTCCAATGAATGTTCAGGACTGATTTCCTTCAGGATTGGCTGGTTTGATCTCCTTGCTGTCCCAGGGGCTCTCAAGAGTCTTCTCCAATACCACAGTTCAAAAGCATCAGTTCTTTAGCACTCAGTTTTCTTTATAGTCCAACTCTCACATCCATACATGACTACTGGAAAAACCATAGCTTTTTCTAAACAGACCTTTGTTGGCAAAGTAATGTCTGGTTTTTAATATGCTGTCTAGTTGGGATCCTGTAGTGGGAAGATAATGGCCTGTCTTAAAGGGATTACTGCCCAAAGAATAGAGATGGGCTAATCATCCTAAAATCATTCTAAAATTAAGTGATACCTGTCCAAGTGGTCTAGGTGCCTTGAGAGTATGTATATGTGCAGTGTAGATTCCGGCTGGCTGTAGGTTACAGGTGAGTGAAGGGCCACTTTGGCTGAATGCAGTAGGTTCTTGGTATAGCCTCAAATAGAGGAAATGGTGATTTTACTTAGAAGTTTAGTATTTTCATCAATATGGAAAGTCATTGTTTTTAATACATAAAAAATAGGTAAGTGACCACCCAATTCAGTGATGAGAATTGCAGATAATGGAAGTGAGCATCAGTTTACAGTCCTCTTTTCAGGAAGATGACCATCTAACTAATGGTGTCTACTTTTCTGTACTTTCCCTAGAGTTACTGATTTGGAACTCAAAGGGAGTACAGTCTGGGGTAGCTTAGTGTGGGGAGTGGGTGTTCCTGCCTCTATCACCAAAACAAAATTGCTTTGTTTTACAAAAGCTGTTCTTTAATTAATGATAACTCCTTAACAGCACAGCATTTGCCTGAGAGTTGGGAGAGCTGTTTTAATCCCACTGAATAATTGCAACCTTGGGTAAATCTCTAAAATTCATTTCAGCTTTAAATTGCTCTCGTTCTAACATGGGTTTATTCTTATCTATCTAATGAAACAGAAAAGTCTGTGTTAACGATTAAAGTCAGATGATCTTTTTAGAGGTGAGTGGTTTTTGTTTCTTTTTTTTTAGCTGCACTGTGCAGCATATGGGATCTTAGTTCCTTGGACCGTGGATTGGAACTGGGTGCAGAATTCTATAGCAGTTTCTTTCTTTTGATGTAAAAGCTTTTTGTTGGTGGTGGTTTGATTTTGTTTTTTCCAGTTTAAACAAGTTTAAAAGTGTTTCCCCCTCATCTTCAGGCTTCTGTCCTTTCTGTTAAAAAGTTGGCTATAAGTCTTAATATTTGTTTTTCTGAGGTTCCCCCCACCCAACATTGGTTTAAAAGCTTCTTTCTTGGTTTTCATAATTTTGCTGAGGTGTTCTTGGGTTGGTTGACTGTATTGATCCTTTTTGGCACTTCTCGATCACATGGCTTAATGTTTTTCGTTAGTGTCACCTCAGATGCCACCTGTGTCCCTTCTCTCCTAGAACTCGATTAGAGTATGTTGGGTCCTTTCCCTGTATCCCATGTTTTTTGTGTTCTATTCAGTGGGTTTTTTCAGGTTTTGTTCTTTATGTGTTTCTTTCTGGATATTTCCTGCTGACCTGTCTCATAACTCTCAAATCCCCTTTTGTTACAGTATCCGATCTGCTATTTAGCCAACCTCCCAAATTCTTGATTATATTTTTTATTTTCTGTAATTTCCATTTGATTCTTCAGTTATTCATTGTCTTTGTTGAAGGTTTCCTTCCACCTTATAACCTATTTCCATGACGATGTCAGCTGTCAGCTCTAAGGCGCTCATTCTCTTCACATTAACATCTCTGGAATCAGGATGTGTGTTATAATCAGTACTGACGTGGGGCATGACTGGACAGCGGTTAGTGTTTTGGAAAGTAACCAAAAGGCCCACTTGTGAATAGAGTAGGAGTCCTGGATGAGGAGTGCTAAGGACAAAATCAGTGACCTGAAAGACCCCCAGAGACTACGATGTGTGTGAGTTCACGCTTAGTTGTGTCCGACCTTTTGCAATCCTGTGGATTGTAGCCCGCCAGGCTCCTCTGTCTGTGGGATTTTCCAGGCAAGAATTCTGGAATGGGTTGTCCTTTCCTCCTTGAGGGGATCTTCCTGAGCCAGGGATCAAACCCACATCTTGCGTGGCTCCTGCATTGGCAGGCAGATTCTTTATTGCAGAGCCACCAGGGAAGCCCAGAGACCATCATGGAGATGGCAGATCTCCCCGACTCCCAACCTTTGGTCACAGAGAGTGGGCCTCTGTGAAGGAAAGTGTGGGAATACCCGAGTCAGTGGCTATGGCTTATTTTTTCTTTTCAGGTACATACAAGGGTGATAAAGGATAAACCTGCCCAATTCAGTTTATAGTAGCTCTTTCACTAAATACTAGCTGTAAGTTCCAGTTGATAAGGAAACATCATGCCAAGTGTAGTCGGCAGCATCTTCCCCTTAGTGATGCATCAAGCAGTGGTGCGTCTTTCAGCCTGTGGCTTTTTATGTTCTGTGAAGTAGGAGCATCTCTTTCATATAAATTACAGCCACACCCTTGGAGGAGTGGAACTCGAGACAGGCTTTGTGAAGTTTAATGGTGTGGGGAAGCCCCTTTCCACCATGGCTACTGGCTGGCTCTGCCTGTTGCCCTGGAATCCTGGAACTTCTCACCCCACGCCTCCTTCCACTGCTACCTCAGTCCCCACTTCCCATCCTCTCCACCCACCCCGCCCCCTGCAGGCTCTGGTGTCGCTTACTTGCCTGCTTAAACTAACAAGTGAAAACAGGATCACATTCCACCCCCACCCCAGCCACCCTCTGGTCTGATGTTCCTTCCAACCAGCCCACTGCCCGCCCACTGGAGGGTGCTTGTCCCTCTCACCCTCGTCAGCCTCCGCCTAGTTCATCTCTGCTCCCTGCCCATCTTTCACACATTCTAAGGGGGCAGCTTGCACTGACTTCAGTCTCTCTCCTTCTGTGTCAGCCCTGAGCTCTGGGGCTCCAAAGTCAGATGGTGATGCTCTGGCTTGAGCCCGTTAGGGATCCCATGTGGCTGGCTTGGAGCTTTAGGGGGTAGATTGAAAGGGACTTGTGCTCAGAGTCAGGGTTGCTCCTGGAGTCTTCAGCCAAACAGATCGGAGGGCAGAGTGGTTCCGAGTCACAGCACGAGGGAGTCAGCAAGGACTCCGTGTGCATCTCAGGGAAGGTGGGGTCCCCAGAACTCTCCTTGTTTATGGCAATTACACCAGGGCCTATTCTTCACCATTGTTGTGATGAGATTTTGATTGGGATGGTACTGAACTGATAGACCAACTTAAGAACTGGTGATTTTATAACCATAAGTAGGGTTTGCTTTTCCATTTGTTCTGTTCTTGTTTTATGTCTTTCCATGAGGTCTGATGATTTGATTTATCCACAAAGATTCTTCTAAGAGTTTCTGTTGCTTCTGGGAACTTTTCCCCCTTCTCTTTTCTAATGGATTTCTAGAATCCAGTTTGAGAATACTGTTTGTCGTTCCATGTTGGTTCTTACATTGTCGCTGATTTTTGGGGTCCTTCCAGTATAGGTATCTTGTGTGGTTCTGAGGCACAGGTGTGATGAAGAGTTGTCCGGAGTCTCCTGACCTCAGAACGGTGCTCTGCACCATTAGGGACTCCCAGCCCTGAACACTGGGCTCAATAATTCACAGTCAGAACAACAGATTTGGAGATGCACAGAAAAGTCTGTCTTGTTTTCAGTTTTATATATTTCATGTCTTTAAATCTCTAAAAAATTAGAATATCTCGTTTTTATATGTCATGCTGCAAACTGTTTTTACAAGCTATTTTTAGATGT
This sequence comes from Aepyceros melampus, assembly GCA_006408695.1. Taxonomy (NCBI): domain Eukaryota; kingdom Metazoa; phylum Chordata; class Mammalia; order Artiodactyla; family Bovidae; genus Aepyceros; species Aepyceros melampus. The sequence goes on along the minus strand of SJXQ01004285.1, from coordinate 428,202 downwards.
CATTTACATACAGTAGGGCTTAACCCGCCTGCCAATGCAAGAGATAAGAGTTTGATACCTGGGTCAGGAAGATCCCCTAGAGGAGGGCAGGGCAACCCACTCCAGTATTCTTGCCTGGAGAATCCCCATGGACAGAAGAGCCTGGCAGGCTACAGTCCATGGGGTCACACAGAGTCAGACATGACTGAAGCAACTTAGCACTCACGCAAATACATACAGTAACATGTACAGCTCTTAGTAGTTTGATGAGTTTTGACAATTGTACACTCCCCTTTAATCACCTCTCAAAACAAGATGTGGAACATTTGATCACTCAAAGAGTTCCCTCACTCCCCTTCCCAGCCAGTTCCTCCTGGCTAGGGGAAACCATTCTCCAGCAGCTGTCCATCACCATAGATTACTTTTGTCCCTCCTTGACCTCCATACAAATGTTCACACAGTGGGTATTCTTTGGTGCCTGCCTTCTTTTACTCAACATAATGATTTTGAGGTTTACCTGCATTGTCCTGCTTACCATAGTCCCTTCTCCTTTACTCCCGAGCAGCGTCTCAGTTCACGGATGGACTGAAACCTGTCTCCCCATCCTCTTCCTGATGCACATGCAGGTTTTTTCCAGTTTTGGCTGCAATGAACAAAGCTGCTGGAGGGTTCATGTAATAGCCTTTGCGTGGGCATATATTTTCATTTCTCATGAGTAAATACCTAGGAATGGATTTGCAGGTCATGAGGTACTTGTTATGTTTTCCGTTATATTTTGTAAGCAGTTCTAAATTGACAAAAGACAAAAATCATCTGTTTTTCTTTGCAGAGCCAGGCAATCTGCAGAGAAATCTTATTTACAGTTTTCTCCAAATACTCTGGAGACATGAAAATATGAACATAAATGAGCTCGGAGGTGTTTGGTTGTCTTTGTATGAATTCTTAGGTTAGATATTGAGCATTATTTTCCTCTCAAATAATACATTTTCCTTTGTGGTGGGGAGTGAGTTAGGCCATTTGTGCTTATTATGGAATACATGCATGGTTTAGAAATTAATCAAATTAATTGCTTATCCATTATTGGGCTTAAGAAAGAGAAAGTGACTTGTGGCTTTAAAACCTCCTCGAGTCCCTCCCTGATGACAACCCCCTTATCTTGTAGAGGCAGCCCTGTCCTGGCCAAGCTGTGTGCCTTCACTTGTTTTCTGAAGAGTGATGTACATGTCTG
>SJXQ01004285.1:392661-426744 GCA_006408695.1 Aepyceros melampus | reverse complement strand
CCTTTGCTCAGCACTGTTTTTCGGATTTATTTGGCTGGTTTGGGTTCTTTTGTTCTTGCTGCTCTGTGTCCCTGGGAGTGAGAGAATGGAAATTTGGCTGTTGACAGTTTTTTGTTGTCCACAGACAATCCGTTGAGAAGGACTGCACATCTTTTGGTGCGATTTGCAGAACTGCTTCTAGGATCTGCCTGGGAAGGGCCTTGCTGGTTGTGTCTGTGCAGCTTCACCTTCTCAGGTGGGGCCCAGCTGCTGCCCTGGTCCTGATGGCTCTGCTGCTGGGCCAGGGCCCCTGTTGGAAGGCCGCCCTTCTCCTGTGCAGTCTCCTGCAGGACAGCTGCTGGCTCACTCAGTCTGAATGGTCTAGGCTTCCCAGCTTCCTGAAAGGGGCGTTGGAGGCAACTCATCCTACCTTCTTCATGATATATAGCAAGAAATACCAATCCATATTAATTTTGAGGACAAGTGCATTTAGCTGTGTTCATTTTTGTTTCATCTTTAAGGGACAGAAGCAAAACCTGAGAAAATCATTTTTATGCCCAGTATTGGTTTTCTGCCTCAGGTGCTGTGGTAGGCCTTCCCCCACAAAGCTGCTGCTGTCCCTCCTCTTCCTCCCCTCTCCTCTTTCTTTCCTCCTCCCTAGCTCTGCCTCCCCACATCCATCTTTCTGTGCCCTCCTGCTCTCTCCTTTCTTTTCTCTTTTCCTCCTTTCCTCCCTGACCATCTCCCCTTTCTCCCTCCCAGCTGATCTCCTAAGAAGCACTTAGCAGTATTCAGAATCCTTGACCTTGGCAGTTTTTAGGAAGTGTCGGTTAATGAAGAGATGAGGAAGAGAAGAGAGCCCAGGTCTCTAAAGGAATCATGCTGTTCAAAGCTGGCTTGATTCGAGGATGGAGCATTTATAATAATGTGGGTTGTTAACTGTAAAGTGCCTGAGATAAATTTATAGTGTTCATTTCCTTCAGAAGGACCTGGAATTTTTCTCACAAGGAGAAATGTGCTTTTATAAATTAATGTTCAGAATATGATACAGCTTTAATCAGCATTACCCCTCACAAAGAACAGAAAGTTTTATTTTGCTTTGTTTTCTGTGTACATGGAGACCTCCTTCTATCCAGTATTTTTCCACATTTCTCTCTTCTTTCTTTTTTCTTTTTCTCTGTCAGTTAAGATATTTGAAAGCAAGTCTCTTAAACACTTCTGCCATTGTTGACCGTGGGCCTGGAATTCTAGCCTGTCATCCTAATTAGTGGTTTGCTGGCTGTTCCACATCAAAGACTTGCAGGTTTCCCAGGGAGAACCCAGCAAGGCAGGGAAGCTAATTGAAGACACTGTCTAATTATTAGAGTGCCTCCTAACTACTGTTCTTATTTCATCTTAAGAAAATTTTCCTTTAAAAGTGATATAAATCATTAAAAACTCGAGGAAAATCTTCATAGGAAGCATGGAAGAAGTCTTGCTTGTCTGTTAAGCCTCAAAGCCATTCACTATCTTTCTTTCCGATCTTTATTTCTTAAAATTCTGCCTGTGCTGTAGTGTTGTCACCACGTGATTCATGGGACCTGGGGCGTGCGGAGCAAGGAAGGCTTGCTGGTTATTTGTAGTGATTCTCTCCAGAGAAAACTATGTTTTCTGTCTCCTTCAACATGGAATACTAGGAACATTGCCTTTGTTATTACCTAAAGAAGAAGTACCTTTCTCCAAATTTGGCTCATAAAAATAGAGCATTTTTATTGTTCTTTCCTTCTCCTTGGTCTGAATTCAAGAAGACTCTTGTTCCCTTTCTGTCTAGCCCAGTGGAAGACATCAGAGATGACACAAAGATCGGAAGAGGCCCCAAGATAAAGTTCTGGGGTCTTCAGGAGAATTTAGAAGCATTAGGGTCATTGTTGTTTGAGTGAGGCCACCACAAATCCAGTCACTGCGCTGGTCAAAGAGTCGGGGAGACAGAATCATGAAAACCGTTCCTACTTGGTTCAGCGCAACAAAACTCCACTTTGCTGGCTGCTGTGGCTGTGAAAATAAAATGCTTCCTACCAGTGTTGGATCCAAGTCTTATAGGGAGACTAGGCATTGATTCATTGATTGGTTCTTCCATTCATCAACAATGTTTATCAGGATTATACTAAGCTCAGAGTCTGAGCAGAACCAAGTATGGTCCCTGCCACTGTGGAGCACAGAGTCTAGTGGATGAGAAAGATGACATCACAGGATGTACTATGGATTCAGTTCAGTTCAGTCGCTCAGTCGTGTCCAATTCTTTGCGACCCCATGAATCGCAGCACGCCAGGCCTCCTTGTCCATTACCAACTCCCAGAGTTCACTCAGACTCATGTCCATCTAGTCAGTGATGCCATCCAGCCATCTCACCCTCGGTCGTCCCCTTCTCCTCCTGCCCTCAATCCCTCCCAGCATCAGAGTCTCTTCCAATGAGACAACTCTTCACATGAGGTGGCCAAAGTACTGGCGTTTCAGCTTTAACATCATTCCTTCCAAAGAACACCCAGGGCTAATCTCCAGAATGGACTGGTTGGATCTCCTTGCAGTCCAAGGGACTCTCAAGAGTCTTCTCCAACACCACAGTTCAAAAGCATCAATTCTTCGGCACTCAGCTTTCTTCACAGTCCAACTCTCAAATTCATGGACTCTCAAGAGTCTTCTCCAACACCACAGTTCAAAAGCATCAATTCTTCGGCACTCAGCTTTCTTCACAGTCCAACTCTCAAATCCATACATGACCACTGGAAAAACCATAGCCTTGACTAGACAGACCTTTGATGGCAAGGTAATGTCTCTGCTTTTCAATATGCTATCTAGGTTGGTCATAACTTTCCTTCCAAGGAGTAAGCATCTTTTAATTTCATGGCTGCAGTCACCATCTGCAGTGATTTTGGAGCCCCCCCAAAATAAAGTCTGACACTGTTTCCACTGTTTCCCCATCTATTTCCCATGAAGTGATGGGACCAGATGCCATGATCTTCGTTTTCTGAATGTTGAGCTTTAAGTCAACTTTTTCACTCTCCTCTTTCACTTTCATCAAGAGGCTTTTTAGTTCCTCTTTACTTTCTGCATAAGGGTGGTGTCATCTGCATATCTGAGGTTATTGATATTTCTCCCGGCAATCTTGATTCCAGCTTATGTTTCTTCCAGCCCAGCGTTTCTCATGATGTACTCTGCATAGAAGTTAAATAAGCAGGGTGACAATATACAGCCTTGACGTACTCCTTTTCCTATTTGGAACCAGTCTGTTGTTCCATGTCCAGTTCTAACTGTTGCTTCCTGATCTGTGGATCACAGCAAACCAGGAGAAGTGACTGGGAACAAGGAATACATCATGTGGGATTCCTCTTGTGTTCCTGATCAAGTACTTGACAGGCCAGAGCACTAGCCCCGTACCCCACTGAAGGCTTTAGAGCCTGCCAGCAGGTCCCCTTCATTGTATGCTCAAGAGAATGGGAGGGATGGAAGATGTCCTTTATGGTGCTTTCTGTGTGGTTAGAGCATAATTCATAGGGCCTGGATTTTCACAGTTACCTGGGAAGGTAAGAAGCATCATCTCCATTTACTTTTCCCAGGATTCCAGCCCTGAGAGCCGATTCTGCTCAGCTTCTCCCCAGGCGCCTGTCATCTTTCCATTACATCTCATTGACTCCCCTTTGCATGCACAGGGTAAAGTCACCCTGAGTTAGAAGAGTTGTTAGTCTTTCAGAGGGAAGAAGAGAAGAAGCTCAGGGAAACTCCACAGAATTGGCCATGTCCAAGCCAGGGACAAAGGGGACCTGGCCTGGCCCAGTAGTTGAGGTGAGGGCCGGGCCACCCTCGGGAAGAGAGGCTCCCAAGCTATGGCTTGGTTGTGTGCCTGAAGAAGCTCTGATGCTTCCAGAGGTGTCCAGTCATCTCCCCCACTGAAAACCACTCTGCTGTGTCATTTTTTCTACTCATGCCATTTTCAATGCTTATTTCTCTGAGATATTTGACAGTGTGTACAGAGTTCATAGTTGAATGTTAATTTGTTTTTCCATTTTAGAGATGTTCTGTAGAGTTCTGTGTGTGACCCGTTCATCTTAATGGCGAACCTGTCTTCCTGGTAGCATGTCCTGCACTCGCCCTCACCTTTGTTTAGCTGTGTGTCTTGGGGCCAGCATAGCAAATGGCTGACAAATTAGAGAAAAACATTAATATTCATTCAGGTTTCATGGGGTAGAGATGGGACTCCTTGACTAATTGGAGTTTGGACATAAGATCATAGAGGTGATTTGAAAGATTTTAGTGAAATGAGTAGTGTGGTTGTGATTGTGATAAGGCATGATAAACCAGTTTATTGTAGTATTTTATTCATTTGATTCCCACCAGAGATGCAATATTGTGATACAAGTTAACTTTTTTTGGTGAGATCACTTAATGGGAAAATCCTCAAGCATCTGTCATTTTGCTGAAAATCTTCAAATGGGAAGACTGGTCTTCAGTTGTTGGAACCTGAGAATCAAGGGAGATTCGATGCTGATGTGTAACTTGGGAAGAAGAAATATTGATTTTCAAGTGGGTCATTTAGCCTGGGGCCATTGGTTGTGCAGACTGCAAATGCTGTGGTGGAAGGCAGTTTATCTTGTCTCCTGAGGGGCAGGGTCAGTTCATCTTTCACCTTCCAGCATGCTAAGGTTGCATTGATAATTTCCAAGTTTTTTTCCCAGCTCCGTCTGTTTCTACCAATGAGTAACCTTTGTGAGGGCTTCCCTGGTGGCTCAGACGGTAAAGAATCTGCCTGCCATGCAGGAGACCTTGGGTCAGTCCTTGGGTCAGGAAGATCTCCTGGAGAACAGAATGGCTACCCACTCCAATATTATTGCCTGGAGAATTCCATGGACAGTGGAGCCTGGCAGGCTATAGAATTGGACATGACTGAGTCACTGACTCGCAACCTTTGTAAGGTACAGAGTTACGTTTTCATCTTTCTTAGGAGCTGTGAGGACCAGTCTTTAAGTCTTGAACTCTGGGAGGGGGCCTCTCTGAGAAACGGAACTGTGCTCAGTGGGCTCAGTGCCTGGCCACTGATCAGGGCTCCTGTGCCTATCTCCTCACCTCAGGAGCGCTCCCTCAGGACAGAGCCTGCAGGGGCGCCCTTCCATGCTGCCACAGGGAGGGCTGGCTCATAGAGCACCAGGGACTTGGTGGCAGAAGGGTGACCCTTCCAAGTTCGCCTGCCTGAGCAGGCCTCTGCCACAAGCCCCACGCTCTTACACATGAACAGCGCTGTGCCTGCTGTTTGCATGGTAATGGTGCCTTGTTTGTATTTAAAAGTTTTGTGATAAATTTCATAGTCCTACTCCTCATTCATTTTGAAAGAGAAAATGAAAAATTTGATGCTCCCTCTCACGTTTTGTATTTCTTTTCTGTCTGGCTTCCTGGCAATCTTTTCTCCTCCCTGTTTATTTCCCAGAACCTTCTGTTTCAGTGTTCTGTGCGGCAGAGCAGTCGCCTGGGGCTCGTGGGCAGAGGAGGTCCTGTTGTGGAGCCATGTGAGGACAGCCACTCCACTTCCTGCTGGCCGGAGTGTTGAACATGTTGAATTTGTTCAGAACAACCATTTTAAATGTCAGATTTCGTTCCCAGCCAGTGTTTTGTAAGGACAAGTTGAACATCACGAAGGGAAGCGGCTTAGTAGTCTCGGGGGTGCCAAGGGCAGCTCACTCCACCCCTGGCCCTCCAGGCCAGAGCCGCCACACAGTTCCCTTCCGGCTGGGCCTGCGTGTCAGCCTCACTCACACGGGTGGGATCTGTACCCAGTTCCAGGTCCCTGGGAGCTCAGTGTGACCTTCTGCCCTCTGTCCCTCCAAGGGTTCTGCAGACCACGGGACCCCTAGTCATGCAGCCCTCCTGCAGGGACGCTGGTTTCAGCACCCACCCTTCGCCCTGGCCAGTGCCCCAGCACCATCCTCGGTCAGTAGTCTTTTATTTTTACAGTGACCCTGTGATATTTCCTTCCTAAACCCAGGTTGGCCCAAACCCCTCAATGGCAGGTAACTCAGCGCTCTGTCTTCACACTGGCGCTTTCCCCCTCTGGGGCCCATCACTCCTTTTCCTTTCTTTTCGCTCCCCTCTCCTTGAGCTGACACTCATTTGGAGAATCGATCCATTCTCCCCAGTCGGCACAGCGGTGGTTTCTGGGCACCTCTTCAGGCCTGGCCTGTTGTCTCTCCTGGCTTGTCTGTCTGTGACAGTCCACGGCATCACTTCACTTCACTGTCTCCAGATTTATTGTGTCTGAATAGATTTGTGCCACCTGGGAAGTCTTCATCTTGACCTTTAACCTGGATTATCTGGGCATCTCCCACCCCCAACTCCCTTTCCTTCCCGTTTCCGGTCACTCCTAAACGTCAGGCTTCTGTGTAGCCATGAGGGTCTCTTCCATCAGGGGTGCAGATCCTCTGCAGACTGGAGCTCCCGCCACCTCAGCAGGCTCTGTGCTCCCACCGCCTGGCTCTGGTGCAGGACACGGGGTTTCACTCTGCCAGGCCATCTCCTGCGTTTCTCTCTCCTGTTCTTTCTTCATTTTTCAAGAGTCCACAGCATGAGGTGCTTTCTCTAGTATCACCCTGTGTGAGCCTGATTCCTTCCCTTTAGCACTCCTGTCACCTGCATCTTCCCTTGACTGCCCGGCCTCGCTCCTCTCTCCACAGGAGCCCCAGGCCATGGCAAGGGCCTTCATCCCTCCTCCTGGTAGTCACACTAATGGTGAGTGTGTATGTTCCTGCTGAGGCTGTGTGGGTAAACCAGAGCCCTCACTTGCTATAATTGTTGGTTTCTTTTCTCTTTTCCTGAGAATGATGTGTCTACTTGGCCTGTATGTCAGGTGCTGAGTGAAATACTACAATGACCAGTTGATGTTTATAGTGATTTCCAATAGATTAGGATTCCTTTAGAAAGGAAACTTAAAAATGGGGTGGAGAAGGGGGCTTGCTAAAGTTATAAACGGGTATTTTCAAAGGTTCTTGAAAGAATGGGAAGAGAAACAGCTTTGCATGAGGTCGCAGGTGATGCCTTCTGAACAGTACAGGGAAGAGTGTAATGTACGCACTGTACTTCGTGCACGTGCTGAGCGTGGAGCTTGTGAAGGACGCAGTTGCCATCACTAACGCTTAACTGGAGGCTCAGTTTCGAGTAACTGTTGTAGCCTTATGTTCCGCTGGCTACATTCCAACAAATACTTCCATTGTACATGAATCCATTGCTCCTTTCTAAAATATAATGGGTAATAAATGGACTTTGGGGAAAAAAGGACTGACATCACAAAATAGATTTTTGAGCAGGTACTTACTTGACTAATAAATCTTGTTAGAGACAAAAGCAGGGGAGCAGTGGCCTGCATACTCCCTTCATGATTGCCACCTTAACATCTCTCTGCATTAGGATTTAGTTTGGTTAAGAATTATAGGGGAAAAAAAATAGGAATGTAAATAAAATTGAAATTCCCTCACATGAAGATTATCCAGAAGTAGCCATTCAGGGCTCTTAGGGGCTCTATAATATCAGGGCCCTTGGCACCTAGCAAGGATTTTTACCCTTTCAGTCACCTCATTGTCCAGTATAACTGCTGGAGTGCCAGCCATTACATACACATTCTACCTTACAGGAAAGAATAAGTAGGAGGGAAGGCCCCTCTCTCTTTACCTTTCTGGATGTTTCTTAAAATTTATACCTAGCACTCTCACTGGGAGACTGAAAAAATTGTCTGTGCCCACATAAAAATTGGGGGTTCTGTTATTCAGGAAAAGTGTGGAACAGATACTGGAGAAAATCTGCACTTTCTGGCTTAAGCATCATCCTGGCTGATGTTTATTAGCTAAAGTCTTGCCCTCATGCCAAGAAGAGAATGGTTTTGCATTAGAGTATTTGTTAATCCTTCTAAATTGGTTCTAAGCTTGAAATATCTCAGGTTGTGATCAAAGATGCATTGAGAATCTGAGGATGATTTGTCCCGATGATGATGGTGCCTGGAGAGCCTGGAGGAAGGATACCTAGGTGATCAGTTGTTCCTTAAAATAGGAACCTAGCCTCAAGGCTGTAAAAGGAGAGAAGCCAAGCTGTGAGCAATTGGGGACATTTGGGATGATTCACAGAAGTTTCTGATACAGCATGGAAACTGGTGCCATGTTTGAGAAAACTGACCTTACTGCTGCTAGGAACCTTTTCTTTTTACATGTCTCTAATTTAGATTGATCAAGAATATTGATCACCTGTTCAGTTCAGTTCAGTCGCTCAGTCGTGTCCGACTCTTTGTGACCCCATGAATCGCAGCACGCCAGGCCTCCCTGTCCATCACCAACTCCCAGAGTTCACTCAGAGTCGCATCCATTGAGTCCATGATGCCTTCCACCCATCTCATCCTCTGCCGTCCCCTTCTCCTCCTGCCCCCAATCCCTCCCAGCATCAGAGTCTTTTCCAATGAGTCAACTCTTCACATGAGGTGGCCAAAGTACTGGAGTTTCAGCTTTAGCATCATTCCTTCCAAAGAAATCCCAGGGTTGATCTCCTTCAGAATGGACTGGTTGGATCTCCTTGCAGTCCAAGGGACTCTCAAGAGTCTTCTCCAACACCACAGTTCAAAAGCATCAATTCTTCGGCACTCAGCTTTCTTCACAGTTCAACTCTCAAATCCATACATGACCACTGGAAAAACCATAGCCTTGACTAGACAGACCTTTGATGGCAAGGTAATGTCTCTGCTTTTGAATATACTATCTAGGTTGGTCATAACTTTCCTTCCAAGGAGTAAGTGTCTTTTAATTTCATGGCTGCAATCACCATCTGCAGTGATTTTGGAACCCAAAAAATAAAGTCTGACACTGTTTCCACTGTTTCTCCCATCTATTTCCCGTGGAGTGATGGGACCAGATGCCCTGATCTTCGTTTTCTGAATGTTGAGCTTTAAACCAACTTTTTCACTGTCCTCTTTCACTTTCATCAAGATGCTTTTTAGCTCCTCTAAGGGACTCTCAAGAGTCTTCTCCAACACCACAGTTCAAAAGCATCAATTCTTCGGCACTCAGCTTTCTTCACAGTTCAACTCTCAAATCCATACATGACCACTGGAAAAACCATAGCCTTGACTAGACAGACCTTTGATGGCAAGGTAATGTCTCTGCTTTTGAATATACTATCTAGGTTGGTCATAACTTTCCTTCCAAGGAGTAAGTGTCTTTTAATTTCATGGCTGCAATCACCATCTGCAGTGATTTTGGAACCCAAAAAATAAAGTCTGACACTGTTTCCACTGTTTCTCCCATCTATTTCCCGTGGAGTGATGGGACCAGATGCCCTGATCTTCGTTTTCTGAATGTTGAGCTTTAAACCAACTTTTTCACTGTCCTCTTTCACTTTCATCAAGATGCTTTTTAGCTCCTCTTCACTTTCTGCCATAAGGGTGGTGTCATCTGCATATCTGAGGTTATTGAGATTTCTCCCGGCAGTCTTGATTCCAGCTTGTGTTTCGTCCAGCCCCGTGTTTCTCATGATGTACTCTGCATATAAGTTAAATAAGCAGGGTGACAATATACAGCCTTGATGTACTCCTTTTCCTATTTGGAACCAGTCTGTTGTTCCATGTCTAGTTCTAACTGTTGCTTCCTGACCTGCATACAGGTTTCTCAAGAGGCAGGTCAGGTGGTCTGGTATTCCCATCTCTTTGAGAATTTTCCACAATTTATTGTGATCCACACAGTCAAAGGCTTTGGCATAGTCAATAAAGCAGAAATAGATGTTTTTTCTGGATCTCTCACTTTTTCCATGATCCAGCGGATGTTGGCAATTTGATCTCTGGTTCCTCTGCCTTTTCTAAAACCAGCTTGAACATCAGAAGCATCATTATCACCTGTAGACATTTTCTATTGCAAATTTGGAGAAATTACATTCAGTCTTGGCTTCATCTATTTATTAGCATTTCTGAGAAGAATTCTTACAAAAGAGATTCAGTTCAGTTCAGTCAGTCAGTCGTGTCCAACTCTTTGCTAGAGGCTAATAGAATATTCCTAGACAAGATGTATAAATACTAGGCTTTCTTAGATAAATGGTCAGGAGCGGTACTTGAAACGGTCCCCTGGAATAATAGACTTTTCTGCTTCCCCCAGGGAATCAGGAACTTTTTTTTTTTTCTTGTGAGGAATAATGCCTTTGTCTGTCATTCTCCTGGAGAGCTTCCCTGCTCTTGGTTGTGACAAGATGGTACAGGTTCATATTGTACATTTCTTGTCCCATTTTTCCAATACATTTTGGTTTCCTTAGGTTAGAAATTTGTATTTCAACGCCAGCGTCTCAGAGCTGGGGATATTCACTGATACTGCATTGGCCATTTTTTCTAGGCCTTTTCAGAGAGGATACAGCCAGGATTGTATTACTATTTTTATATACAGTTAGTGTTTGCTTTTGTTTATTCCAGAAATTTGCCAATTCCTTTGCATCTCAAACTTCCCATCATAAACATTTTCCTCCTGTCTGAAGCTCATCCTTCAGAATTTCCTTGTCTGTGTTTTCTCTTTTGGGATGAACTTTCTTAGTTTCCACCACCATAATGTATTTTTATGTACTCTTGTTTAGAAAGTACTGGGTATACCGTTGTCTGACACTTCATTTTCTTGCAGTACATTGAAGTTGTGAGTCCACATTCTGGTTTTCTAGTTTTGCTCTCTGGAAGTCAGCTGTCAATCTAACCACTTCTCCTGTAGAGTGGTCTGTATCTTTTCACCGTCTACTTTGAGACCTTCTCTTTGTCTAGGGCTCTGGAGATCCTTTATTATGTGTTTAGTGTAAATTTCTTTCTGGTCATGCTGCTTATGATTTATTGGGCTTCTACATTTTAGGTACTGGCATCTTTCATAATATCTGATAATTTCACAGCCATTACCTATTCAAATATTGCTTTTGCCCCATTCCCTCTTCCCTATGAATCTTATTTAAACTATGTTGGACCTTCTCACTCTTGTAAAACTTTTCCTATTTTGTGTGTGTGTGTTTTCCTTTCTTAAAAATAACTTTATTGACATATAGTTGATTCACCTTGTTGTGTTAGTTTCAGATATATAGCAGAGTGATTCAGTTGTACTATATGCATGTTCTTTTTCACATTCTTTTCCATTATGGTTTATTGCAGGATAGTGAATATAGGTCCTATTCGGTAGGACCTTGTTATTTATCTTTTTTTTTCTTGTTATTGTTAAGAATGTTGAATTTTTTTACAAAAACTTGTATTGAGGTATAGTTGATTTACACTAATGCTATTTCAGGTGTACAGCAAAGTGAATCTGTTATGCATATACATATATCCATTCTTTTTTAGATTCTATTTATTTTATATATAGTGGTTTGTATCTGCTAATCCCAAACTCCCAATTTGTCCCTCCCTCCCTCACTCCCTTTCCCCTTTGGTAACCATAAGTTTATTTTCTGTGTCTGTGAATCTGTTTCTATAAATAAGTTTCTTTTGTGTTGTATTTTAGATTCCACATGTAAGTGATATCATATAATATTTGTGTTTATCTGATTTAGTTCACTTAGTATGATTATCCCTAGTTGCATCCATGTTGGCGCAAATGGCTTTTCATTCTTACTTATGTCTGAGTAATGTTCCATTGTGTATAGATACCACATCTTCTTTATCTGTTCATCTGTTCTTGGACATTTAGGCTGCTTCCATCTCTTGGCTATTGTAAATAGTGCTGCTCTGAACATAGGGGTGCATGTATTTTTTTGAATTTTGACTTTTCTCGAGATGTATGCCCAAGAATGAGACTGCTGGATCATATGGCAAATATTGACAACTTTGAAAAGTTCAGGCTGGCTGTTCTTTGGACTGCCTCTCAATTTGATCTGTCTCAGAACTCTCTCAGGATTAGGTTCAGGTTACATTTGGGGAACAAAGACATTATGAAGTTGAGCTGCATTAAAAATGTGCTTTTCCTCCCTCTCCACTTACTCCCAAGGTTAGAGACAGATCATTTTCTGTGCTGCTGCTTGATGAGGTGGTTTTACTGTGGATAAACTTTACTCTGAATCTGCAGCCTCTACAGGCACACTGCCTTTCTGGAGGGCCATCTCTTAGACTCCCCAGCCAGCCTGGGCCTTGACTGTCTCCTTTCCTCAGGCCACTTGTGACTGTAAATGCCCACGCTCTAGCACTGGGCTTGGCACTTGCCTTTCAGGTGAGATCTGGCTTCTTCCTCTGTTTGCCTGGCTGGATTCCCCACTTCAGTGTATGGTTAGAATATATTTCAATTTCACACCAGCTCACCTGTTTTTTTAGAAGGTGTCTGAGAAGGTGTCCCCTTGCCTGTCCATCTGCTTCACCATTCCAAGCCTTTCCCATCGTTTTTTGATGAGAGGGTAGCTTAGGAACCCAGGTTCACCCACCACGTTGCTGGACATTTTCTCATCTGGGGTCTTTGTGTTGCTGCAAATGTGACTCCTTGCCTGTTCCTTCCAGGGATGTAATAGTTCCAGGTCCTAATCTTAAAATTGAGCTGTATGATGCAATGTTTTCGAGAACCTGAGTTGCACTAAATCACGAGTCTGAATGGCACAACCTGACAGTTTCTGAAAGAAATAGAAAAGGTAACTGAGCACCTAATATCAAAGATAGCCATTTTCAGTGATAAAGCACTGTATGCAGCAGGTGGATAGGATTCAGTTCACCTAAGAATTGAAGGTAGTTCTGGAAATGTATAAGTTAGCAAGCTTTGTGTTAAGAAGGGGAAAGAAGTGCATAGGGTCTATGCAGACTCATAATTGTCAAAGAAAGTTCCAGTAGATAAATGGCTAAGCACTGATGAGTAGTGAATGCAGTTTGATTAAACACAAACATTTCTGAGGGAAGTGAGTGACTGTGGAGATGGCGTCATCTCCAGCTTTGATTTAAACCATGGGAAACAGTATCAAGAGAAAGAACAAATGGCCAACATGTCAAAGAATCCTCAGCTCTTCTTGTTCCATGAGGACAAGCACCAGGCATCTGGATGCCCAGAGAGCAACACCTCTAGTCATCTTTAAGTTGAAGTCTGAAGAGGGCAGGTTGAGTAGCCAAGGTGTCCCCATGCCTTGACCATGTTAGGTGCTGCCTGCTGGGATGTTCATTCACCGACCCTGAACCAATGAGTGTGTTGGGGCTTGGCAGGTAGCAGTGGGCAGTTTGAGTAGAGTAGTGTTGGGGGCCAGAGAGTAGCTAGGTAAGTGCAGCTGAATGCAGGGTAACATGTGCAAAACGCTGGTGTCAGTAGTCCTTGGGCGCCTGCGTGACTGCTGGAACCAGGGCCTTGCAAGGCCTCTGCCTTGGTCTTCTTATGTGTTCTGTGAAGATTGGAAGCCCAGGAAGGCAAGAGGCTTGCCACTAGGAGGTGCAGAACCAGGACCAGATAACCAAGTTTATAGGCTGGTGAACTCTAAATAACAACACTTCATGTTACTTAATTACAGCCAACACTGTAGAAGACTTTTGTTTTAATAATCAGCTAAAGGCAGGCCTTGAAAACCAAGAGCAGTAAAAAGACAGTAGGCTTAGGTTCCAGTGACCAGAGACGGGGTCTGATGTCCATGGGCCTGGCGTGGTCAGAGGCTGCCCCTGGGTGGCAGGGAAGATGATGTTTCATATCCATTATTCTTTTGCTTGTTTATTGTGACAGGAGTTCATTGTGAGAAGCTCTTATTGTGATAAGAAAATAAGCATTTTCTTACTGTTAGCAGTAAATATACCTCTTTCTCTCTTAGCTGTCACCTTAATGTCTGCCTTTTACATTGTGCTCTTAGAGATACTTAGAAATTCTATGCTTTTCAAACTATCATAACTTTTCTCTGTGTTTTTGAAGTACAATAAAGAAAGTGTAACCCTAAAACTGTGCAGTAATTCCTGAACTTGGCACTTATTCTCCACTCTGGGGACATTATGGGTTTCATTTCAGAGGGATTTTGGCCTACTTGAAGCATTTTAATAGCTTTTCATTGGGCCCAGTACAAAGTCTAAAACTCTTTAACTGGCCTGAAAAGTCACTTTGATCTGGTCTCTGCTCTCACTGCAGCCCTGGCCCTCGCGCCACACTGACTCCAGCTGACTCTAGCGTCTGGAGCGCTTGACCTTCCCCCCTGCCCTGTGCCTCCAAGTTTTCTCTTCCTCTGCCCACTGGACTCTATTCATACTTCAAGTTTCATCTTTGATGTCATTTTGTTCAGGAGCCTTCCCTGAATCCTTAATCCTTAGCATCTTAAAAAATAGTGACAAAACAAACCCTCAGAAAGATGCCCACTCCTTTGTTCTCCCAAAGGATGTTATTTTCACTCCATAAGATATCTGTACTGTAAGATATACATTATTATTACTGTTGTTGTTAGCATCATCATCTTGATTTTGGTATTGGTATCAGTATTGCTCATTAGCTAATGACAGTGGTTGTGTCTTACATTCCCATCTCCAAATATTTCCTACAAAACAACGTAGAAACACAAGAAGAGGGAGACTGAGCACAGTATAAAAACTGTGCTCTCAGCATAAAGACATGATATGCCAAAGCTTGAAAATAATGAGAAACTCAGATCTCAACATATAAGCTCAATTATCCACCCCACCTTCCTGGCCCCCAGGAGGCTCTGCAAAGGGAGGCCAGGAACACCTGCTGGAAAATGAGAAGAAGGGGGCTTGGAGCATGGACTGAGGGTGACTGGAGACCACTGCTCAGAAGTCTGAGTCCTGTCTGAGTAGTCCAAGAGCACTGAACAAATTGGCCGGTAAAGCAGACCATGGATTATAGGTTGTGGGCTTAAAGAGTCTGCAGGAGGAGAAGGCAGAAAGAGAGAGAGAAGCATCCTTTGACATTTGGGTGTTGAGGGGAAAAGAAGCAGAAGATGGAAAGTTGAGATCCTGTTTGTAAAGGAGAACCAAAAAATTGGGGCTCACATAACTCTTTCTCTCACCAGCAGAACATTCACAAAAGCAAGGGTCACTAAACTAAGGCCCCTGGGCTTGTTGCCTTTCTTGCTAATAAAGTTTTATTGGAACTTAACCACACCCACTTCTTTGTATATTGTCTGAGGCTGCTTTGGGGCCACAGCAGAGTTGTAGAAATAAAGAAGAAATGTGTGAACTCTGAGGTCAACTTAACACACCCCTAAAAGCCATAGAAGATAACTTGAGTACCTTGGGAAGCCTCCCCTTCTAGGTGGGCATGACTTGGACTTATAAAAGTTTCCATTCTCCCCAGTTCACTCATGAACTTCATGCAGTCCCAGTAAAAATACTGACACTTAAAAAAAAAATGGAGTTACACAAGTTGATATTAAAGTATATATGGAAAACAAACATGAAGTAGCCGGGAAAAAGACCAAAAAGTAAAACCCACCTGGGATGACTGGCCCTGCCAGGTGTGAGAACATCCTAAAAAGCTCCCATAATTAAAACAGCCTGCTGCTGGCTCACCCAGAGACAAATAGACCAGGGTTATAGAACTAAAATCATTGAAAGTGGACCCAAGTACAAATGGAAATATATCATAAATATGACATCTTATCTTAGGCCGCCATTTAAATAAATGGTGCTGGGGCGACTAGGTACCTATTTGGTAAAAAATAAAAGTAAATCCATTCCTCACACCATATACAAGAATAAGCTACAAATAGACTAGGGACATAAATGTAAAATGTGAAACTCTGCAAACCCTGGAAGGAAGCAGGGTGAAAGCCTGTTATCTCAGTGTAGGGCAAGGCATTCTAATTACAAACTGCGGGTAAGGGGATGGGGTAGAGGGAGGGAAAAAGCCCACAAACCAGACACAAATGGCTTAGTGTCCATAATGTACAAACAATTGCTGATTATGTGATAGCAGGAAGAAGAGATGACCACGTAATCCGCACACATAAGAGATATGAAGATTGACCTTAAAAATATGAAAAAGCACTGAAGCTCATAGTCAGAGAAATGCAAAATGAAATTTCACTGAGATGTCCCCATTCATTACTTATCAGACTGGTGAAAATTAAAAAGGATGACAACACCTTCTATTGGCAAGACAGTGGGGAGAGAGGCCCCCTCCTCATTGCTGGTGGGAGTGCGAACTGGTACCTCACTCTGGAGGGTAGTTCACGACTGAAAACAGTTCCACATGTACTCCCTTGTGAGCTAGCAATTCCACTTCTAGGGACTGGCACTGAAGATACACTGACAAAATTCAGAAACCCATGCCCAGTGCCATTCAGGGTAGCAGTGTTCATTATAGGCAGGCGTCACTGACAGGTGCCAGAATTAGTCTTGGAAGGAATGTTGAGATATAGTTCAAAGTCTTCCCCCAGAAGATACTTGTTAATTACAAAGGGAGAAATAGCAACTTTTCAGTATAGAAATTTGGCAGACTTGATTTAATCAAGTGTTCAGAGTTTTCATCACTGATAACCAAACATTTTGGTCCACCTGATCGTGCTCCAAGGGGCCACACATCTGAGAACCGAAAGCTGAGGAAGAGGCTACTAAAGAATTGCCTGGTGTTTTTAAAGACTGTGAAGTTCATGGATGGCCAGAGACTGAGGATTTGTCACAGATTAAATGAGACAGGGGACATTTGAGGACCACGTTATGTGGGTCCTTCATTGACTCTCAGACAGGAAGGGATCACGGTGACTTCACTGGCTGATAAAGTTCAAGTAAGGTCTGTAGATATGCTAATAGTATTGTACCAGCGTAAAATTTCCACTTTTATTAATTGCACTGTTATATAAGGTGCTTACCTTAGGGGATGCTGGGTGAAGGCTAAATGGGAATTCTGTGCTAGTTTTTCAATGTTTCTGAGTGTCTAAAATTATTTCAAAAGAAAAACTAGAGAACAGGAATAATATGTCCTCTTATAGTTGTGCTGTGTACGACACCTGACATCTAGTAGACAGTCATTCATGTTTTCTAACTCAAGATATGTACATGTTTAAAAAAAAAACACAAACAGGGTGGAGCAAACCATGGACTAGAACTGTGGATTGAGTCATCATGGACTGAGCATGTCATCTGTTCAGTGACTCCTCACCTGTATAGACTAGAGCCTTCCACAGAAATTTTCTGCTTGCCTGTGACACTGCAGCCCTCTGCTTACTCACCTCCCAGGCAGTGGTTTTTACTGCTCCATCTGGTGGGGCAATTTCTTTTTATGCTTTTCCAGCAGTGACTGTCATCTCCCAGGCATTTCTCTCTCTCACTTCACAAGAAATGGCCTGTGCTTTTCCTGATTATTCATAGTGTCCCCTAGTGATTATCCCTCTGTTCTTTTCGTTTCTCTGGGTGCAAGTTTGATGTCTTGAGAACAACACGAAAGAAACTGTAGGGGCACATTTCCTGGGTGAAGAATCACTGCTGACCTTGAGGTCTGCCACCACAAGCCCCACGTCAGTAAGGAGAGGCAACGTAGTGGCTTTCTTTTCTTTTACCTGAGTTTTTTGGGGATGATAATTAATGATGCTACTGTAAGTTTTTGTTTACTTTTTCATCAGATTAGGGCTTAGGAATAGTAGGATACCTTTATAGACCTACTTGAATGCATGTAAACTTAAGGATTTCTTATATTTCTGTCTCTTTTGTGGCTCTCAGCCTAAATTTTGAGCATGCAGATGATTGATTTTGCTTCGGAGAAAATACGTCATTTAGTAACTTAAATCCCGATGGCTTATACAGAGTTGATGTACTCGTGCTTGCGCTTAGTCTCTCTGTTGTGTCTGACTCTTTGTGACCCGTGGACTGTAGCCCACCAAGCTCCACCATCCGTGGGATTCTCCAGGCAAGAATACTGGCATGGGTTGCCATGCCCTCCTCCAGGGGACCTTCCCAACCCAGGAGTCAAACCCAGGTCTCCTGCATTGCAGGTAGATTCTATACCCTCTGAGCCACCAGGGAAGCCCAGGAATACTATAGTGGGTAGCCTGTCTCTTCTCCAGGGGATCTTCTTGAGCCAGGAATCAACCGGGGTCTCCTTCATTGCAGGCGGATTCTTGACCAGCTGAGCTACCTGGGAAACCCAAGGAGTTGATGTGCCTTCAGAATTAATATTTCTGCTTTGAAGCTCATTGTGATTGGAATCACTCAGTTTTGCATTGAGTGAACCTAGATTTCATCAGTTACCAACCTTACTTTTCTCCTATTTTGACTAACTAACCCCCACTTCCAGCATATTGGGTTACAGTTGGTGAGGAAGAAGGCTGGTGCCAGTCTGTCTCCATTGTTTTCCCAGAGCCTTGGCTACAGGGAAGGAGGTAAGATGGTCCCTGTCCCAGAGTTAAGCATCTCCAGATGTTCTCAGTTGAACCCTGGGAGCCTCATGGTCATTTTGTGTCTCCTGTTTATCACATTGGAGCATGGCTTTGTCTGCTGCAGGACTTACAGAGGTGCATGCCCAACCCTTCACTTCCAGGTGTGTCTTTGCCTAAAACACCAGCTCTGTGTTTCAGACCTTGCATGAAATGTTTTACTTTGGTGCTTGTCTCAAAACTAATCCTTCTTTCTTCCCTGGGGCTCTCCTACTGGATAAATGAAAATGTTCTTTGGGGTGGGAACTTCTGTCTTGAGTTCTTGGCTTCGTCTTTAAGCCTATATTTCTCAGTCTTCTTCCTTCCTTTCCTCTAAATGCCCATTCTTTCCCAAGGCTCAGTTGCAATTTCCTGCTTCCAAGGGCACACGGGATCCCTAACCTTTTCCCAGTGAGAAACAGTTTTGGTTCCTGTGAAACCCCATGGTCATTCCAGATGGAGCTCCCTTGGTGAATGATGAGAAAGTCCAAACATGGTAGCATTGTGACCCGTGGGGTTCACGTGACGTCCCTGCTCCTGTGGGTTGGTATCCATCTTCCCAAGTTGGCTTTTGTGCAGATCCTAAGGTTCTGGCCCCCTGAGGAGTTGATGGGTGAATCCTCTGCCTTGCCAGGCACAGTTGTTACTGTGTATAGGAAGATAGAACCTCTCTAAACTCAACGAATGGGGTTAGAAGTGTGGTTTTCTCATGTCTAGCTGGCATTTGTTTTTTGCCATAAATTCTTGTTCAGATAGTGCAAAACAGGAAGAGGTGACAGAAGGAAGAGCCCGTTTCCAATGCCAATAGCCCTACATTTGATGCATATGTGGGTGTGTCGGGACAGGCAGCCTGGCCCATGGATTGTGGATCTCGGAGGGTGGGTCTTTATAGCAGCATCACGAGCTCTGTGGAAGGTGGTTAATGCATCAGTAAACCGTGGTCTCTAAACAGTGGAGTGTGTGTGAGCTCAGTCATGTCCAACTCTTTGTAGCCCCATGGACTGAAGCCTATCAGACTCCTCTGTCCATGGAATTTTCCAGGCAAGTATGCTGGAGTGGGTCCTCCTCCAGGGGATCTTCCCAATCCAGGGATTGAATCTGCATCTCTTGTGTCTCTGGCATCAGCAGGCAGATTCTTTACCAGTAGCGCTACCTGGGAAGTAGGGTCTTTGTAGCAGCATCATGAGCTCTCTGGAAGGTCAGTAAATGTGTCAGTAAAACATGGTCTCTAAATACTAGCAGTGGAGTAACTCCTTTTATTTTTTGATTCAGATCAATATCTTTTTAGAAAAAAAAACACCTTTAAGTGTTGTCTCAAACTAAATGAAAAAGCAGAATAACTGCTTGTGGAAATGCCAGTGTTTTTACCTAGGTCTGAAGGTTTCAAGTTGCTCAGTGCAGATTGTGTTCAGTTTTTCACACTGCTGTCTGGAGTGTGTGTGTTTTATGTGGTTGTTTTACACTGCAGTGTGATCCCCAGACAGGTGACAGTTAGTCCAACACTGTGGTTAAATCTGTTTCAACAACATCCAATTAAAAACAGGCTGTCAGAGTGCAGCTGGCACAAATAAAAGGAAAGGCTGATATTATCCAGTGTTGAAAACCAATTTTATATGTATGAACATTTTTTGTTGTAAATACCAATACCATGGAAGTTTGCTATACCTTTATTAAGTTAAAATTTTATTCATTTTCATGAAATATTTTGTTGACTAGTCAGGTAATAAAGAAAATTTTTATTGTAGTTATGATCTTCTATCTGTTATATAAACAGTGAGGAAGAATGAATTTGTCTGTTACCATGTCAGTTTATTAAAATATTGGTCAGTAATAGGGGATGTTCCTTTAGCTAGGATTGACATTACTTATTTAAAATGTGTGGTAGGCTGAATTGTGGTCCCCAAAAGACTTACCCACATCCTCATCCTCAGAACCTGTAACATTACCTTAGATGGCAAAATAGTCAGTTACTTAGGTGGCTAAAGATGTGATAAAGTCAAGGATCTTGAGAGGAAGAGCTTATCCTGGAGTGACAGGTAACCCTAAATGCAGTTACATGTATCCTGATAAGAGATGGGCTGGGGAACTTTGAGGCAGACACAGAGGAGATCTTGTGAAGACGGAGGCAGAGATGGGCGCAGTGTGGCCACCAGCCCTGGAATGCCCGGGCACACCAGCCACCGTGGGGATCTGGGAGAGGCAAAGGGACGACTCATCCCCAGAGCTCTGAGGAAGCATGATTCTGCCGGCGTGATGATTTCGGGTTTCTGGCTTCTACAGCTGTGAGAGAATGAATTTCTGTTGTTTTTAGCCACAACCTCGTGCTAATTTGTTACAGCAGCCGCAGAAAACTAACACAAGTGCAGTATGAAGAAATCTTGTTTTTCACATGTAGACACAGTTAATTAATATGACTGCAGTTGGTAAACGCTCGGCTTTATCACCGCTCTTCACCACCATATTAATAAAACATGGTTCCTTTGTGACCTGTGGAAGAAAACCAAATTGGATACCTCTGTGTTCTTAGCATGGACTAGAGTGCCTCTCTTTCAGCCTTTTCAGCCAGTCCCCGGGTGTTTTGCCTGCCTGCAATCATGGAGGACAGTAAGGCCACCAAAGGTCCTTCTGGGTAAGTATACCTCTGGCAGGCCAGTGACCTTTGCCACAGGTGTCAGTACAGATGTGGAACAGTGACCTAGAGGGATATGACTTTACCATGTGCTTCTGGATTAGGCCTCATGTGAGAAAGTCGGTAAATGTCCAGAATAAACGTACGTTGTTTAATCTTCCATATCTGCCCCTCCTCTCGTGTTTCCTCTCTGCACTGTGACTCCTCCCAGCTGCCCAGGCCCGGAAACCTGGGATCATGCCTGGCTTCACTCGTTTAGTCCATCATCAAGCCCTGGATTCTGCCTCCTCGGTCTCGCTACTCTCCGTTGAGTCCCCACAGCCCCTCACTGCTTTTGGCCGTCATCACTGTCTGTCCAGGGCGCTGATGGAGCACTCTCCTCCCCTCAGCCAGTCTGTCCCAGTGCACACATGGCTCTCATTGCACCTGCCACGGCCAGGGACTGGACACCCTGCTAGGAAATGTATGTTTTCTGTGGAAAGGAAATGGATATTGTTTGTTCACTTATTTTTCATATCATTATCCATGTATAAAATAAAAATTTATTGCACACCTGCTGTGTTCCAGACACTTCCAGGGGCAGGGATATGGCACTGGCAAAACTGTTGGGTCCCCATAGAGCGTCCGTCTATTGGAGCTCTGTTATGAAATGAAGAGCACTTTGAATTATCATGTGACTTGACTTCTTTATCATTCATGCCCCAAATCTATTACTATGTATACACACACACACACATATATATTTCTTGGACCATTTGAAAGTCGTTTGTAAACATCATATCCCTTTACCCATTAATACTTTAGTGTGCGGTTTTTAAGAACAAGGACATCCCCCTTCGTAACCACAGTACATTTATCAAAATTAGGAAATGCAGCATTGATTCAATTCTATGGTCTAATTTGTTTCATAATCAAATTTTGCCACTTGTTCCAGGAACATCCTGAATCCCCAGCTCCATGTGGGCTCCACCCCTGGTTCACACTCACCCTTCCTCCATCCAGCACCCCTGCCTGCCCCGCAACTGTATCCCCACACACCCCAGCCCAGTCCATGTTCTTGACATTGGAGACCAGTGTGCTTCTAATTCTCAGTTTACATCTTCCTCTCATTTTCTTTTGATTTTGGCAGGAGTACAGCAGACGTGATGCTGTCACTGTCTCCGGCTCAATGGGGGTACTTGCGGTCCTTTTGTCCCTTTATTGGTGATGCTGAGTTTAATCATTGATTGAGATGGTTTGGGCCAGGTTTCTTGACTGTCTGTTATTTTCTCCTTTATTATAAGTATAAGTAATTTGTGGGGGAGTACTTTGAGATGATGTAGATATCCCATTCCTTGTAGTTTTACATCCATTATGATTCTTGTCTGTTATTACTGTGACGACTGCCAAGTGCTGGTTTTCTTTTCTTTTCCTTTAAAAAAAAATTCCCATGGCTTATTTATTTTTATAACTGGAGTCTTGTACCCTTTGAACCACTTTACCCATTTCTGATTTTTTAATTCCATTTTTCCTTCTACATTTATTAGTTGGTATTATACTATAAGAAAGGGCTTTCTTTTCATCCCACTCATTCATTCATTCATTCTTTTATATCAAATAAAAAATTCAGCCAAATAGTCTGCTGCTGTCATTATTTTGAAGCTCTAGTTGTCCCAGATTTGACTGCTGGTTATCTTTTCAAGCTTTTTAATTTTTTTTTTTTTACACTTCCCTTCGTTTTTGAGCACTCACTTGCTTTCTGACACAACAGGATGTAGCAGGCTCATATTGTCCCTTCCTGTTGAGCCAGGAGTTGACCATGTCTCCAAGGAGCCCGGTTCTTTTTACTGGAGAGTAATGTTTGGAACCAGCATGCAGGCTTTTGCGTGCTCACTGCTCTTGGCTCCCGTTATCCTCCATGTGTTTACTTAGTGGGTGAGTCTTACAGCACACCCAAGAAATATTAACATAATCCCACAAGTCAAAACAATCTAAGAAGTTCCACTCAGAGTAGCATCATCTCCCTGCAGCTGTTCCCAGCTCCATCCTTAGGTGATGAATTTCATTAGTTTCGGGTTTATCTTTCTTAAGTTTCTTTTTAAAAATAAGAACGTATATGTTTATCTTTTTCTTTCATGATCTCTTTTACACAAAAGGTACTGTACTACATATACTCCTCACCTTGCTTTTTTTCTACTTCCCAATATATCCTGGAAGTCACCCCATATCAGTTTCTAGAAGATTTCTCATTGTGTTTTTCAGTTCAGTTCAGTCGCTCAGTCATGTCCGACTCTTTGCGACCCCATGAATCGCAGTACGCCAGGCCTCCCTGTCCATCACCAACTCCCAGAGTTCACTCAGACTCAACGTCCATTGAGTCCGTGATGCCATCCAGCATCTCATCCTCGGTCGTCCCCTTCTCCTCCTGCCCACAATCCCTCCCAGCATCAGGGTCTTTTCCAATGAGTCAACTCTTCGCATAAGGTGGCCAAAGTACTGGAGCTTCAGTTTTAGTATCATTCCTTCCAAAGAAATCCCAGGGTTGATCTCCTTCAGAATGGACTGGTTGGATCTCCTTGCAGTCCAAGGGACTCTCAAGAGTCTTCTCCAACACCACAGTTCAAAAGCATCAATTCTTCTGCGCTCAGCCTTCTTCACAGTCCAACTCTCACATCCATACATGACCACAGGAAAAACCATAGCCTTGACTAGACGGACCTTAGTCGGCAAAGTAATGTCTCTGCTTTTGAATATACTATCTAGGTTGGTCATAACTTTTCTTGGGAGTAAGCGCCTTTTAATTTGATGGCTGCAGTCACCATCTGCAGTGATTTTGGAGCCCAAAAAAACAAAGTCTGACACTGTTTCTACTGTTTCCCCATCTATTTCCCATGAAGTGATGGGGCCAGATGCCATGATCTTCGTTTTCTGAATGTTGAGCTTTAAGCCAACTTTTTCACTCTCCTCTTTCACTTTCAACAAGAGGCTTTTTAGCTCCTCCTCACTTTCTGCCATAAGGGTGGTGTCATCTGCATATCTGAGATTATTGATATTTCTCCCAGCAATCTTGATTCCAGCTTGTGTTTCTTCCAGTCCAGCATTTCTCATGATGTACTCTGCATATAAGTTAAATAAGCAGGGTGACAATATACAGCCTTGACGTACTCCTTTTCCTATTTGGAACCAGTCTGTTGTTCCATGTCCAGTTCTAACTGTTGCTTCCTGACCTGCATACAGATTTCTCAAGAGGCAGGTCAGGTGGTCTGGTATTCCCATCTCTTTCAGAATTTTCCACAGTTTACTGTGATCCACACAGTCAAAGGCTTTGGCATAGTCAATAAAGCAGAAATAGATGTTTTTCTGGAACTCTCTTGCTTTTTCCATGATCCAGCGGATGTTGGCAATTTGATCTCTGGTTCCTCTGCCTTTTCTAAAACCAGCTTGAACATCAGGGAGTTCACGGTTCACATATTGCTGAAGTCTGGCTTGGAGAATTTTGAGCATTACTTTACTAGCATGTGAGATGAGTGCAATTGTGCGGTAGTTGGAGCATTCTTTGGCATTGCCTTTCTTTGGAATTGGGATGAAAACTGACCTTTTCCAGTCCTGTGGCCACTGCTGAGTTTTCCAGATTTGCTGGCAAATTGAGTGCAGCACTTTCACAGCATCATCTTTCAGGATTTGAAACAGCTCAACGGGAATTCCATCACCTCCACTAGCTTTGTTCGTAGTGATGCTTTCTAAGGCCCACTTGACTTCACATTCCAAGATGTCTGGCTCTAGATTAGTCATCACATCATCATGATTATCTGGGTCATGAAGATCTTTTTTGTACAGTTCTTCCATGTATTCTTGCCACCTCTTCTTAATATCTTCTGCTTCTGTTAGGTCCAGACCATTTCTGTCCTTTATCGAGCCCATCTTTGCATGAAATGTTCCCTTGGTATCTCTAATTTTCTTGAAGAGATCTTTAGTCTTTCCCCTTCTGTTCTTTTCCTCTATTTCTTTGCATTGATCGCTGAAGAAGGCTTTCTTATCTCTTCTTGCTATTCTTTGGAACTCTGCATTCAGATGCTTATATCTTTCCTTTTCTCCTTTGCTTTTTGCCTCTCTTCTTTTCACAGCTATTTGTAAGGCCTCCTCAGACAGCCATTTTGCTTTTTTGCATTTCTTTGCCATGGGGATGGTCTTGATCCCTGTCTCCTGTACAGTGTCACGAACCTCATTCCATAGTTCATCAGGCACTCTATCTATCAGATCTAGACCCTTAAATCTATTTCTCACTTCCACTGTATAATCATAAGGGATTTGATTTAGGTCATACCTGAATGGTCTAGAGGTGTTGCCCACTTTCTTCAATTTAAGTCTGAATTTGGCAATCAGGAGTTCATGATCTGAGCCATAATCAGCTCCCGGTCTTGTCTTTGTTGACTGTATAGAGCTTCTCCATCTTTGGCTGCAAAGAATATAATCAATCTGATTTCGGTGTTGACCATCTGGTGATGTCCATGTGTAGAGTCTTCTCTTGTTTTTCTTTAATTATTTATTTATTTGTTTATTTTCTGGCTGTACTGGGTCTTCGTTGCTACGTGCATGCTTTCTCTTGTTGCGGTGAGCAGGGGCTACTCTCTAGTTGTGGTGCAAGAGCTTCTCATTGTGGTCATTTCTCTCCTTGTGGAGCACTGGCTCTAAGGTGCTTGGACTCAGTTGTTGAGGCACGCAGGCTGAATTGCGCTGTGGCATGTGGGATCTTCACAGACAAGGGATCAAACTTATGTCCCCTGTGTTGGCAGGCGGATTCCTAACTTACTGGACCACCTGAAAGTCTCTCTCATTGTGTTTTTAAACTCTATCATACTCTACTATATAAATGTACATTGTTTTTTCAGTCTCCTGCAGATGCCATTATGATTGTAGTATTTGCAATTACAAACAGTACTGCACTGAATAACCTTGTTCAGATGTGTTTTGTATAGTTAAGAGTGTATCTTTAAGGTAAATTCATAGTGATATTATCACTGAGTCAAAAATAAGGCATGTATAGGTTTTTGCGGTTCTTGTTAGATCCCTCTACCTGAGGATCATGTACATTCCCACCAGCAATGTGTAGAAGCACCAGATCCTCAGAGTACCCTGTGGTGCTCTTTAATGTGCCAGTGTGTGCAGTCTGCTAGGGGAGCAGTGTTCTCTCATTTTTATTGTAAGTGGAGTTGAACATTTTTGAATATTTATGGGCCGTTTCCTTTTCTTCAGCTGTGAATTGTCTGTTCAAGTCTTTTGCCCATTTTTCTCATAGACTATTTTTTATTCCCATAATTTTTAATGTTATGAGGATAGCTGCTACACCCCATAAATTCCCATCTGCTTTTGCCTGCCAAATCCCTTCTAGCAGCGAGGGTAAGCTAAATCACAGTCAAGCTGGAGAGCAGAGCACAGATCCTCCGTGAGGAGTTCGTTGTCCTCATGGGGAAAGATGTTGCCAGTTGGCAGTGTGATGGTGACCTTTCAGGAGGTCAGGGTCATCTTGTGCCTGGAGAGGGTGGACATCGGCAGGAGATTTTTGTAGGAGTCAAACCTCCCAGCTCTGTCCAGCCACCAGTGGACATCCAGTGCTACTTATTTCTGAGATTTTGTGTCTCTGAGATGAAGAACTCTGTGTGTGTGTGTGTGTGTGTGTGTGTGCGCGCGCGCGCGCGTGCGCAGGGGGTGTCTGCACCATCACTCATAACTTGTGTCCTGACCCCAGGTGCAGCCCTGACAGTATGAACTCACACCTCCACAGCAGCCCCAGGAGCAGATGCAGTTGGTCCCCAGTTTGCAGTTTAGGAAATAGACCCATTCTCCACGTCCCACGCGGCTCTGCCCTTTTATAATTGTGGCCATGCTTATGTTTCACAAAACAAAGCGAAAAGGGACTCTACTCCTAGGTCTTCCTTCCTGAACCATTTGCATAATTCAGATTTCTCTGCAGTGAGTCAGTCTCCTGGAAAGTGCTCCTCCTGGGAAGGCTGGAAAGAATGATTTTCTGTTAATGAGACCACATGTCTCAGGCACTTTCCTGGACAGAAGGAATTAGTTGTATACGAGGATAGCTGGTGAGCCCCCCATCCTAGCCATGGGTTCTGAGCCATGCTGCTTTGGACCCTTAAATGTAACTTATTTTACTCTTGCGTGTGATTTGTTTTAATGGGAGCCTTTAAGGTGGAGGCGTGAGGGTGAAACTCACATAGCTTATTGAACCTATCAATTCTAGTCACAGCTGAAGGCCAGCTCTTGTTTTCTTTCAAGTCAGTAACAAGGAGTGGAACCTGCTTGTCTGGGTGTTCCATAACCAGAGTGCATTCCTTTGGGTGGCTTGTGGCTGTTTTCCATGAGGCAGCTCTGTTTCCACAGACAAGGGGCCACCACAGGCAAGGTGCCACAGGTCAGAAGCGCCCCCGCCCCCCA
Source organism: Aepyceros melampus (assembly GCA_006408695.1). NCBI lineage: Eukaryota > Metazoa > Chordata > Mammalia > Artiodactyla > Bovidae > Aepyceros > Aepyceros melampus. The sequence continues at coordinate 399,404 of SJXQ01004285.1, read as the reverse complement.
TGGTCCCTCTGCCAGCACTCAGTCTGCGCTTGGTGGATGCTCATCTCTATGTCTCAAATTGGAAGATGTGCTTTTTTGCATGTGTGAAGAATCATGTAAAACGAGTGCCATGGCATAGCCACAGAATTCTTTTTTTTGAAAAAGGAAAATGAAAAGTGTCTGCATAGTTTATGTTGATTATTTCTGACTGCTTCCTGTTCTAGAGTGCTCATTCACTGGAATGAAGCGATGGCTTCACAGTGTAAGGTTTAAGATTTAAAATGTGTGACAATGTGAGGTTAACAGTAAATTCTGAAGCTCAGAAAGGTGATGTTTGCACCACCTGCAGTGCCCCCAGCTTTTGCCTTGTGAGCTCCTGGTGGCCTCTGTCTCACAGACTGTGTCTGACTTCACATCACTTCCTGAGGCTTCCCCTTTGTGGCCTTTGCTTCCCTCACCCTCGACGTGACAGCCCATTGCCACCCTGCAGTCCAGTGCCCAGAGCTTCAAGCTTTGGGCTCAACAAATTGGTTAAATTGAACAGACAAGTAGTCTAGGTCAAATTTACTATGTTTTCATTCTTCATTAGTCTCTTGGTCCTAACCATTACATATGTGAAAGTTTTAATTTTATGAAAAATTATAGGATTTTATTGACATATATATATATATATATATAGCCAACAGTATCAGTTTACTTGGGCTTCCCAGGTGGCACAGTGGTAAAGAATCTACCTACCAGTCCTGGAGACGCAAGAGAAGTGGGTTCAATCCCTGGGTCTGGAAGATCCCCTGGAGAAGGAAATGGCAACCCACTCCAGTATTGCCTGGAAAATCCCAGGGACAGAGGAGCCTGGTGGGGTACAGAACATAGGATCTTAAAGAGTAGGACACAACTGAGCACAAACATGTAACAAATTCGTTCACTTAATGTATGTTTCCTGTTAAGTGACTGACTGTTCAGTATGTGTGAGCCAGTGTGTTCAGTGTTGGAGAAATGCAGAGAAATAGGGAGTCGGGAGGAGTCATCAGGTTGAAGGAGACCATGCACACAGAGTAGGCGGCACCAGGGACAACAGGAGAGGATCCAGGGCTGGTTACCTGGGTTTCAGAGACATCTGCAGAAAAGTAGTCAGAATGCTTTAGCAATGGGGAATTTAGGGGGCAGAGCATAGAAGGAGGGCTCAGGACTGAGGACCCGGTGTTGGGCTGGGAGAAGGAAATTGGTTAGTTGGAATGCTCCAGTTAACAAGTAACATTTGTAACCATTCCAGTAATGGGTAGTATGTGCCAGACACTATTCTAAGAGCTTTTATGTATTAACTAATTTAATTTTCACAAAAACTGTGAGCTCCCTCTTTCTCCCACCCCTGTCTTTCCATTTTGCAGATAAAGAAATGGAGGTTTGGAGAAGTTAAATAATCTGCCAAGATCACAAACCTAGTATGAGCTGCAATTCTTCTGTCCCCAGAGTTCATTGTCTCAGCCATTATATGTACTTTTTCTCTGGTTCAGCAAATAAAAGTTTATTGTGAAGTTTGAAGATAAATGGTTTCAGGATTGGATATATATATGGTTTAGTAGCATCAAGATTCTGGAAGATTCTCTGTTTTCTTGACTCTGCCCTCAGGATCACAAGATGGCTGTTGCAGCTCCAAACATCACATCCATAGAGTTGTGTTCAAAGGGAGAAAGGAGGAGGAACAGCTATTCTCTTTGTGAGAACACTGTTCGAGAAGCCTTTCAGCTGGCTTGTCCTCTGGTCTCCCTGCTTGGGCTTGATGCCTGGAAACATTCAGCCTTGTAGGAGGACAAAATTTGCCACCCTCAAATGTCTCTTTGGCATGCAGATTATTTTAAACTGAGAGCAATGGATGACCGATGCCCAAAAGACACAGGAAGAAACTTAGACCTTCCCCTGAACCTCAAGACTGGAGATGCAGGACCTATTAGAGGAAGGGAGCCACCCCCATAGATAAGTACAGTATAAACCTGAACCCATCAAAGTCTGTCTGTTAAATCCCTCTCTGTATCCCATTGTCTATGGAGGGCCCAGCAGACATTTGTTTACCAAACATTAACTTTTTAGTCTCTGCCTGAATTGCCTTCTTCCCCTTTGAAGTCCCTACCACCAACGTTCTCTCTTGTCTTTAGCTGAAGATGGTAAACTGAGGCGAGGGCTTCAGATGTTTTAGTGAGTTCCTGTTTTCCTGGGTCTCTCCCACGCATGTACTGTGTGTGTGAACTCAGTCACTCAGTTATATCCAACCTTTTGTGACCTTGTGGACTGTAGCCTACCAGGTTTCTTGTCCATGGGATTTTCCAGGCAAGAATACTGGAGTGGGATGCAATTTCCTCTTCCAGATCTTCCCAACTCAGGGATCAAACCCGAGTCTCTTGTGTCTCCTGCATTGGCAGGCAGGTTCTTCACCACTGCGTTACCTGGGTAGCCCCTCTCCCATGTATATGTGCTGTTAAACTTTGTTTGATTTTCTCCTGTTAAACAATCACATGTCAGTTTAATTCTTAGTCCAGTCAGAAAGACCTAGAAGGATAGAGGAAAATTTCTTCCTCCCCACCAGCCTCTCTGGTGGGACAAGGTGTGCTGAGCCGGAGAGACGAAGGGGCGAAGGGGCGAGGAAGGCAGCCAGTGTGACTCACTGCCCATCCTGTTTTATTAGTTTCTCTGTTCCTATTCCTGAGACTAGATGTATCTCTAGGGCAATGGCAGGAATGTAGTCTTTTGCCAGCTCACGGCTGCATCCTGACTGGACAAGTGATGCTGAAGCCCAGCCTCTGCTCCCCAGCCCTGAGCCCTGGGGGTAAGGGGGGTGAGTGGGCTATGTGGTACACACAGAAGCCCCTCTCTGGGTGAAGCTGGCCCTGTAGTGGCCTCTTAGACAAAACAGCAGCTGGCCACTGCCATTCTGAGGGGTTGCCAGGTAAGTATTAGCAAGTGGCATTTCTGATTCTGGGCATGACTGCCTAAAAATGTTACTCTGAGTATTTATAAATATTTATTTGATTATCTCACATTTTGTGTTCCTTCAATTCAGTTCAGTCACTCAGTCGTGTCCGACTCTTTGTGACCCCATGAATCGCAGCACGCCAGGCCTCCCTGTCCATCACCAACTCCTGGAGTTCACTCAGACTCATGTGCATCGAGTTGGTGATGCCATCCAGCCATCTCGTCCTCTGTCGTCCCCTTCTCCTCCTGCCCCCAATCCCTCCCAGCATCAAGTCTTTTCCAAAGAGTCAGCTCTTCGCATGAGGTGGCCAAAGTACTGGAGTTTCAATTTTAGCATCATTCCTTCCAGTGAACACCCAGGACTGATCTCTTTTAGAATGGACTGGTTGGATCTCCTTGTAGTCCAAAGCCCTCTCAAGAGTCTTCAATTCTTCAGTGCTCAGCCTTCTTCACAGTCCAACTCTCACATCCATACATGAGCACTGGAAAACTATAGCCTTGACTAGACGGACCTTTGTTGTGTTCCTTAGTTCACCTTAAAAGCAAGCAGGATACCTCCCCAGGCCAGTTGATACTCCTCTCACTCACAAACAGCACAAACTGCACAGCAGCATTGCTTCTAGAGACACTGCTACACGCCTCAGCTTGCATGATGGCCACCCACTTGTTCACTCACAGAACCCACAGACTGCCTGGTGGGGACAGTGGGCCCTGTGCCCCAGCTGTCCTGTGCTCTCCTCTGGCTTGCTGGCCTCTAACGAGCACGATGGGGTACAGGCCTGCTCCGAGAGTCTAGCCTCCAGTGCAGGACAGTGCGTGCCTTTGTAACGCAGACAGAGGAGATGATGTGGCTGGAGTGATTTGTCATTAGAGGCATTTATTGGTCAGCTGGGAAATGTGACCCACGGTGAAAAATCAGCACTAGTTCTGAGTAAGCTGAACCATTATTATACTTCCTTATTTGTATGAAACACGAGAAGGGTTTCTGAGACATCCCAGTATCTGTGTTATGTTTATGAAACTTTTTTCCCAGGTATATTAATCTTTCAGATTATTGGTAAAAACACATTCATAAGTTTTTCACCTGTCTGAACACCTTCTTTAGATGTCTGTCCAAAATGCTTCATATAAGCAAACTTTAATCAAAAATAGCCAATTCTGACATTAAGTTATGCATGAAAACAATTCTAGGGGAGTTCCATTTTAATTATGGCAACATTTTGAAATGCTGTTTGCTTGTTTGCCTGTTTGTTTCTGTGGCTTATTCATTTGTTAATTTTAAAGCTTTTTATTGTGGAAAATTTTCATATCTCCCCATCATCTCTCTTCAGTAGTTATCAACTTGTTCTAGTCCTCTTTCATCTATGCCACCACCCACCCCCTTCTCCCACCCACGTCCTTGGCTTATTTTGAAGCAAATCCCAGACATCATATAATTTCATCTGTAAATATTTCAGTGTATCTTGAAGGTAATTATGACTTTAAAAAACTACACGCACGCACACACACAGTTTGTTTCTTTGAATCAGAACGTAAGTAAGGTGGATACATTATAACTATTGATCTACCCTCTTAATCCATAGAATTTATCTAAAAAGCCCCTTCTCTCATCCTCTTCCAATTATCCATCTCTGCTTCTTCCTGCAGATATTGATTGAAGTAATCAGGTTATGTGCCCTGTAGAATTCCTTGAAGTCTGCATTCTGCCAACCCTTCCCTCACCCTCAGGACTGACCAGATTCCTCCAGTTGGAGGGGGCTTGGGGACACAACATTCCATAGGCGATGCTGTGTACTTCCTTTAGGATATATGTGTGATGAATGGTTTATCTTCTCTCTGTGAATTAGCAGCCACTGGCAATCATTACCTGGACCCATCCATTGGAGGTTGTAAAAAGGTGGTGCTCTATTATTCCCCTTTGTCTGTTAACTCGTATATTGCTAAGAAGAGAAATTTCCTCTCTATTATTTGAGTATCTTGAGATATAGTTCATATAGGAAAGCCAATATGAATACTTATTTTTTTTTTTACCCCACTGCAAAATAATGAATGCCCTTCTCCCAGAGGTAATGGGTACAGGGTATGCGTTCCATTATCTTTCATGTGCAATAAAAGTTTGTTGTGTTTGTTAATCATTGATGCTCATGTTTTCTCTTTGGCCACTTAAAGCCTCTTTAAATTGGCTCCTGGTTCTCTTTGACACAGGTCTGGAAGTCTTTGATCACTTCTTTCCTATCTCTTATGACAGACAGGATGTTGTGTACTCATCCTGTACATCCTCTGCTCCAGGCCTGAGTTCAGCCGCGTCTCCAGGGCTCACTGGTTCCCTCTAATCGGCATCATTACTTAGAGCTGAACCTGAGCCAGAAGGTGCCCGCTGCTCATGCCCAGTCTCTACCATGTGCTCTTCCTCTCTGTTTTAAAGATGGAATGCGTTTTGAGCTCTTGCTGACTCAGCTTCAGGACTGCAAGGTTTTTTTAGTTAATCCTCTGGATCTTAAAGCTGTATCTGTTTCTCCCACCCCGAGCATTGACGTTCTCCGTGGACACCACCTAAGTACTGCTGTTGAGATACTTAGGATACCATCCCACCCTACACTCAGCCCTTTCTGGAAGCAAAACCAGCATTTCTGATACCGTTACTGCCAACTGTACACAAAGTGTGTTTAGTTCTTTCTGATATCAGGAGGTAGATACAGTCACACTGAAGAGTCCCTGTCTGCCTGGTTATGTAGCCGGTTGAACACACAATTAGGTGCATTTGTCTCATTTTACTTAGAATTTCTAAGGAACTGCTTAACATTTTTTTAAATGTATTTATTTATTTATTTTTGGCTACATTGGGTGTTCATTGCTTTGCTCAGGCTTTCTGTGGTTGCAGCAGCGACTGGGGGCTACTCTCCAGTTGTGGTAAGTGGGCTTCTCATGGTGGCTTCTCTTGTTGTGGAGCATGGACTCTAGGTGCACAGGCTCAGTTGTTTTGGTGCATGGGCTTAGTTGCTCCATAGCATGTGAAATCTTCCCAGACCTGGAATCAAATCCATATTCCCTGCTTTGACAGGTGGATTCAAGTCTGGCTTCTGTTCCCGTCCTTGCCGTCCTATGTCCCTCTTTCTTCTGTAGGTAATCGTTTATAACAGTATCAGTTCAGTTCAGTTGCTCAGTCATGTCTGATTCTTTGCGACCCCACGAACTGCAGCACACCAGGCCTCCCTGCCCATCACCAACACCTGGAGTTTACCCATACTCATGTCCGTTGAGTCGGTGATGCCATCCAGCCATCTCATCCTCTGTGGTCTCCTTCTCCTCCTGCCCTCAATTTTTCCCAGCATCAGGGTCTTTTCCAATGCGCTCTTCGCATCAGGTGGCCAAAGTATTGGAGTTTCAGCTTCAACATCAGTCCTTCCAATGAATACCCAGGCCTGATCTCCTTTAGGATGGACTGGTTGGATCTCCTTGCAGTCCAAGGGACTCTCAAGAGTCTTCTCCAACACCACAGTTCAAAAGCATCAATTCTTTGGTGCTCAGCTTTCTTTATAGTCCAACTCTCATATCCATACATGACCACAGGAAAAACCATATCCTTGACTAGATGGACCTTTTTGACAAAGTAATGTCTCTGCTTTTGAATATGCTATCTAGGTTGGTCATAACTTTCCTTCCAAGGAGTAAGCGTCTTTTAATTTCATGGCTGCAGTCACCATCTGCAGTGATTTGGAGCCCCCCAAAAAATAAAGTCTGACACTGTTTCCCCATCTGTTTGCCATAAAGTGATGGGACTGAATGCCATGATCTTA